>QVNW01000316.1:0-94385 GCA_014825475.1 Pseudomyrmex flavicornis
ATCACCGCTAAGGACACATTGGTGGATGTCCCCATCGACAAGCGTTCGTGCTACTTGGAAGAAGAGACACACGCAAAGGTATCACAGAGTGATATTTCCCACTTTTTAAATATACTAAAATTGCATATGTTCCGGTTAAAAAACAAATAATATATATAAATAATTGTCGCAAATGTTACATTTTTTCAAACGTCTCTTTTATTTATGAGTATGCTTCTAGAATGTCTTTTCGAATGAGATTCGTTATAACTACGAATCGTGCTTGTCACTATGTAGAGGTAGATTTATCGTGCAATATTGTGATTGTTTGCCGTTTCATTATCCGGAGATACGTAAGTGCATACGAGATTATATGTGTTTTTATTTTGACATTTAGTTTTCTCAGATGTTTTTAAACAGTTTGTTGACTTACAATTTTCATACGTAACAATTCTTACGTTTTAATAGAAGATGCAAGAACGTGTTACTTACCCGATGTAGAGTGTCTTTCAACACTTGAAAGTAAGTTTTAGACAATTTATTTGAATATCGCGTATCAAATTTTAGAATATGCCATTAGTATATATACTTGGAAATAACTATTATATATTTTACTTATAGAGGCCGAAAGTATTGTCAGTTTCAATCATACCGCGCAAGTGATAGCAACCAATTATTACAAGAACATAAAGGGATTCGAAGACTTAAAAATTAAGCCAATGTGTTGGGAGTGTTTGCCAGAATGTACCGATCTCTTGTTTCGCACTACTTCGGAAAACATTAGAGTTGAAAAGTTAACAGGGTTTGATAATGATTTTATGTGAGTCTATTTGCTTTTCACGACGCATTTTAAACTTTTGTTTTCGATAAGGAACTTATTAGTTATTTTTCATTACTTTGTATAATAGTCTTTGCGTAAACTAATTGATTACAGGGACGATCTTGATATAGAAAATATATCTTTCGTGCACGTATATTTTGACGATATGTTTTACATCCACTACTATAAAGAGAGCACCATCAGTTGGGACGTATTGCTTGGTAAGGACTCTGATCGATTTGATCTGATTAACTGAAATTTTTTAATGAAATCCTATTGCTTTAGCTTCCTTCGGTGGTATCTTCGGTCTCTGTCTCGGCGGTTCTGTGATAAGCGTGATCGAATTGATTTACCTTTTGATTCGAGAATTTTTCAAACGACAATCTCGCAAAAAACGAGAAAAATTCTCCAACAGTTTGCCGCCGGCGTCGGAAATATTCCTGTCAGTCCCCGATAAAAAGATACAGACAAAAAAATTACAAAGTCAGGAGAAATTCAACATCGAAAAACATCGTAATTATGTTGCTTGGTATCAATCAACCTTCCATCAGCATAAAACGACAAACTATAAAGACTTATTATAAAGCACTTATTATAAAGACAAGTTTTAAAACCTTTTGTTCTTTAATCTAGTCATCAAGTTAGTTGGAATTATTTAGTAATTGCAAGAGAATTTGTGAGATTATTTAAAGGAAATAAAATATATGAAAAAATGTAAAACAAATGTACGCACTATATTATGTAATATTGGATATATTATAAGTCATATTCTTTAGCTTTAAGAAAAAATCGATCTTATATATTTACAAAAAAAAGTTATTTAATGTTATCAAAGTTGGATATCACATGTCTTTTATTTAAATTATAAAGAAATTAATTTCTGTTTTATTGAAGGTAGTGAATTGTATATTGGCATAAAAATATATATATATAAAAATATATATATATTTGTAACGAATACTTATTTTATTTGTTAAATAAAAGTTAGTTCGAAGAGTTCTTTTTGGCCGATCAAGTTCTTTTACTCAATCGAGTTGTTTTCTTCCGTCCACTTAAATTGATTTTCTCCTTTCACATAGCGTGATGAATGTGTGTTAAATATATTAAAAAACAAAAAAAAAAAATCGATGTGTGTGTGTGTGTACACACAGTTTTTTACTTCTTAGAAAATTGCTTTTATACTTTTATTAGATTCATTACGTTACATAGTTTTGCATTAGCTATATGTACAATCACGAGATAAATGCTCGACCGTCATGAGTGATTAATTGCAGTTTCTTTGTGCAAAAGTAAACCAAAAAATTACGCGTCCAATACAAACGGAAAATTACTGATACATCTTAATAAACACCGATAGTTAAGAAGGTTAATACAATATGTGTTAACACGGTCTCGTGCGCGTGAAGATGCCTCGTTTGAGATAACATTATAAAAATGGGACGTTTTCGATCTTCGCTCAAGTTTCTCCGCAATGGAGACCACAAGTCGATTCAGTTTGTCTTTATTCTTCGTTTAAAGAAGATCCGACCCCGCGTAATAAGCAAAACGCTCCATTTTATTTATCGACACAATCAACTAACACATCTCGACATTACAAGAGTCACGTATTTGTTTACATTGGTCTTCTTGACGGTACTTCGTTTATTTGAGTGAAACGTATTCGCGTATTAACTACGTCTGAAACCATAATACCATTTCATCGAATTCACTTAGGAATATTGAAAGAAAATTGAATGACACGCCGCGCTCAAGCCAGAAACAAAGATTAGTGCTGGTCGGAGAAATTACAGCAATATACGCGTTCAGTCATTCGGTGAATTTTCTAACACACGCAGGTTTGAGTTTTTTTCTCATCGATGTTGCCGCAAAAAAGTTCTCGGGATTTTCGAGACATGAAAACGCACAGAGTAAAACAATTCAAGTCGTCAATCTTAAAACATGGTGAGACACATTGACGTCTGTAATAATTAGTAAGTCTTTTTCACTCAATTTTAAATGAGTTTGAATTTCGTATATTTGTTTCTTTTAGATACAAAATGTCATAAATGTTTGACGTATGGTATGAAAAAATATATAAGCAAATGGTTACACTTTTATTGCGAAAATACGAGTCTGCATGGTTTTCGGTACATATCGATGGCTAGATCGACAATATTCGAGGCAATGTTTTGGTTTGTGGTGAGCAATTTTTGATATTGTTTGGTGAAAATGATCCGAATACTATTAGAAGAAAAATATAATGCTACAATTTGCACTTGAATTTTATAGATTTGCGTACTTTCCATCGTATTCTGCGTTATACTTATGTTACGTTTATGGAATAATTATTCGAACAACCCTATAGCGACGACCATTGACACGTCGAATCCGATTACGGATGTGTCCTTTCCCGGTATTACAATATGCAACAACAATAAGGTTTATCGTCCACGAGCCGACGTTATTGCCAAAATGTTGTAAGAGACACGCGCGCATTATTTATTTTTTATAGAAAGTCATCTCAATTATAAAATTTTCAAAATGTAAACAAAATTTTCAATATTTTCCGCAAAATAATTTTACGCGATCAACAGGTACAATAACGGATTTACGAGAGAAGAAAGCGAAAAATTTTTCTCTTCTCTTCCAAAGCTGATACGACCCGATAAAATCCCAATCGACAATGTAACAGCGTTACAAGTTCTCGACAATCTTGGTATGAGCGTGGAAACGCTCATGGAGCAGGTACGAATGTCCGTAAAAGAGAATTCGGTCATAAAATAAATCTTATTTCGTAGATGCGATGAGTCGAAACGCAAACTTTCAAAAATTTAATTTAATTAATAATTAAACATTGCTCGCAGTTAATGCAGCCTTGCAGCGCATTACTGGTGAGATGCGCTTGGATCGGGCAGCTTTACGATTGCAACAAGATCTTTAAAACTGTCAAGTCTAAAGAGGGCTTCTGTTGCGCGTTCAATTCTCACTACAACTTAAACGTCGGACACAAGTAATTCCAACAAAACACATTACGAATCATATATTTTAAGTTGAATTATATTGTCATTTTTTTCTAAACAGTGAACACATAAACGACACACGTTTTGACAACAATTCCATTGAGTCCAACGTTACCTTCTCCACGGATTTGCCAGGTGTGGCAAATATTCTGGTAAATCGTTATTTTCGTAATTAATTTTCGAAAATTGATTGTCATTGCATGAAGAGCAAAATCGCGTTTACAGAGGTCGCCAGGTAGCGGTCGGGACATCGGACTTTCGGTCGCTCTGAACGTCGAGCGTATCATGTACAAGGCGGCCTCGCGACCCCACATAGGTGCTTCTGTATTGATACACGATCCGATCGATTTTCCCGACATCGGCGCGCACGTAGTGTCCGCGCTACCCGGTCACGTCCTGTCAATATCCGTTTCCTGCACTTCGATCACCAGCATGGACAGTTTGCGGAGTCTTCCTATCAAGAAGCGTTCGTGCTACTTCGACGAGGAGGTAAAAACCATGCTTTCTCAATTTTATGATCACGTGTGATATGATATTGGTATCAGTTTTGCGCGCGGGACATATCGAATCTTTATGCTTTATTTACGTGAATGATATCTCCAGGTTGCAAATGACATTCGTTATAGTCACCAATCGTGCATATCATCGTGTATGGGCAAACACATAAAACGCGCATGCGGTTGCTTGCCGTTTTACTATCCGGAAATGGGTAAGGATTTTTCATGCACGAGAATATAAACTGTCGATTATATACACGCAGAGATGTTTTATTCATATATTCATATATGAGTTTTAGTAGATTATTTTTAATACAGTTTCTTTATGGGCGGTTGCTGTGTGTAAAATTTAAATTTCTTAAATATGTTAATAGAGGGAGTGAGAACGTGCTACTTGCCCGATATAGAGTGCCTTTTGAACCTTCGGAGTAAGAAAATTAATCGATCACTTTACGTGTCATGTATCTCAATAACATGTCGATAAATCTAATCGGAAACAATATGTCTGATTTATAGAGGTACATACTACGAGCGAAAGCAACTCGCGCAAAGGGCGTCGCGATCGACGCTTTGATCCTTCAACCCCTGAGTTCGTGAAAAGAATAGCGAAGTGTCGGAACTGTCTGCCGCAATGTACTGATCTGACATATCGCTGCAATGTAGAAAGCAATGTGATTGATGATATAGGATACGACTCCGATATAACGTGAGTCTATTATTTTTTCAGAACACACCAAATCTTGAACCTCCCCTCGTGACAATTTGTTATTTTTCTTTTTTTTGGTTATTTTGTATATTGCTCATAGATAAATAATTACATTTTCTATTGTTGCAGACGCGGCCTGGATATACATAATATATCCTTTGTAAACGTATTTTTCGGCGATGTGTCGTACGTCGATTATCGCAAAGAGAGCACCATTAGCTGGGACGCGCTGCTTGGTAAGTTTAACGCGCGAACATCCGCGAACGTTCGCGTTGCTCGATTTAATTTAATAACGGAAGTTTCAACAAAACAAATTGCTTCTCCTCAGCGTCTTTTGGCGGTATCTTCGGTCTCTGCCTCGGCGGTTCCGTGATTAGCGTGATAGAAGTAATTTATCTTCTGTTGCAAAAAATCCTCAAGCGGTCGACGCGCAAGCGACAAGAAAAATTTCGCAAGGCGTCCGTTTTGCCGCCGGCGTCCGAAATATTTCTGTCGATTCCCATGGACAAGGCGCAAAAACCGCAAAGCCGGGAGGAGTTCAACGACAAGCGTGTGTTTGTCACTTGGTATCAACCGGCCTGTCATAAAGAAATGAGCGACTACGGATATCTCCAGCAGCACGTCAAGTTTTAAAAAACCCTCTTCTGAACTTTAATCTAGTCAATTATCGCGACGAAGATAAGGTAACAGAGACTAATAAATTTCTTTAGAATTATAGAGAACACGAGTGAATATGCTTTTATATAAGTAAGAGAAATCAATATTTTTAATTAAAACAATATTTAATTTAAGAAAAATATTGAAAATATTTATATATATTGTAATATTTTTTTTAATAATCTAATGAAAAATATACACTCTATAATTGTGCTTGTTATATTTAAACAATGATATAAAAAGGAATGTACAAAGAATCCTTAAAAAAAAAAAATATATATATATATACATATATCAATGTTTGTGCAATGTTTTCGTGAGTTTATTCTTAGGATGTAAACAACTCATACAATATTATTAGAATACAACATTATCAGTAATTATTGTGTATTATATGTAACGTTTTACAATATTATAGTACAAATATTTCGCACTTCGCTTTGCACTCCGGTTGTTGCTGGTAACAGGCTCGCGTTCTCACGCGAGTTCTCCTCACGACGCGTTCCGGCACCAGCATGTGTTTTATGTGTACCAGAAAACAAGGACTCAGCAGACAGTACAGTATGAAATTTGTCGAGCTTGATAGTGCGTTGAGGAGAGTCGCCCATACACGAAATCTGTGGAAATAAACGAATAAACTTAAAACGGACGCGATATAGTATGGGTTTCTTTTGTCGACCAATTTATCTAACGCGCGTTTGACGTCACGCATATACTTGTTTCGTTTGGAGGATATACAGTAATACTCTTCGGATAGCAGTCGCGTTTTCATCAACGTCCTTGAAAATTCACGTGAAGTTCGACGATGCTTTACGACGATCTAACGCAACTTCTATCCAGACAGGATATTGCGTACACAATACTCACGCTTCCATGAAGGCCTCTTGAACTTTGAAGGGATCGCCACCGTAAAGCAAAGACACGGCGCTGCGGCGGGATGCCAAATGGGTTGGCAGTTCGCCCAGGAGGAACAGGAAAACAATGCCGACCAGCATGATCGTTAGCCGCGCTTGAGCCTGACAAACCAACACGATGTAAACCACAGTAGCGATCTCGAATTTCTCTATCATCGATAAACAAACGCCGCCAAGACATTTTCATTAACTTGGCGCGTTAATGAAAATCGTCACGCAAAACCTATTTTTTGCCGAGTGTAATTAATAACCGTTGCAAAACATTGCACGGTTTATTCGTCGTCACCGAGCAAAAGATAAATAAATTATTGGCTCGCGAGGGCCGTCTTCAAAAACGACGAGAAAAATTTATAATAATTATTCTCGCAAAAAAAAATAAAACCATGACCGCGCGTTGTTGTCGTCGGTTTTTTGAGCAAACTTTTCCAATTACGCGTGACAACAATGACACACACACACACACACACACACTCTCTCTCTCTCTCTCTCTCTCTCTCTCTTTCTCTGTCGGTGTGCGAGAGAGTCTGTTTCCAGAGGATATACCACTCCAGCTCCCGATGAGTTTCATGCAAATCGCGCCTCAAAGTGGTTGGGGAAAGAGAGGGTGGAATGTACAACGCGTCTATTCAGAGATTCCGAAGCGAGAGAATAGATTCTGAAGTGGCTTGCGGAACGAGTTTTCGCAGAATCCGATTTCTCGAAAGTTTTCCGCGAACATTGAGATTTCTGTTTGACAGCCGAAGAGAGAGAGAGAGAGAGAGAGAAAGAGACACCGTTTTTGTACCGTAAGTCGGAACTAATTTCGAATTAATTCGAAAGTCCCTCACGATAGCTTGTTTTCCGTGCCGGCGGTAGCGAGAATATCGAGCGTTTTCGCGCTTATATATTTTCTTTTGTATATGTTCACGTACCTGCAGAATATTTCCTTCGCGTATATTTTTATTCCTCAGCAACTCCTCTCGCTGCCTGAGAGCTTTTCTCACCGAGAACAGCATAATACCGTTTGCGACGCACAGGAAAGCGGCCGGTATCAGGCCAAATGTTACAAATTGAAACCAGTTCTGAAGATAATACCATCTGCAAGAAAAATCGCAGCTGCGGTTGTATCGTTTTGCGAGGATTCATAGGCGAAATTAAATTCGTGCGGGGAATAACGACATTGCAAAAACTAATAATTTTCTCAAGAAAAGAAAACAAGGATACGAGCGCAACGTTTTTGTGTTTTTTTTTTTACGTACTGTGAATGAAAAAAATCGGTCGTCACCAGATCGCCGTATTCGTTGAACTTGTACATGAAGCAGTACGGTATATTGATCAGAGTGGCGAAGCAGGAGGCGAAAGTCATTAGCCTGCGCGCAACTTGTTGAGTGCAGAATTTGGGCGGTTTACATCTCGGCATACTGCGGGAGAGTTCGGACAGCTTGTTATAATTTCTGACGTTACTATGACTCGATCGTTTATTATTGCGCGCTCCAACCTTTGCGAAATCGATATACCTATACCGCAAAGCGGATGATCACGTGGAAATGTCAAAGTTTGTTTTCAGTTGTTTTTTTTTGTTTTTTTTGTTTTTTTTTGTTTTTTTTTGTTTTTACCTGCAAACTACTATCAATCTGTCGACGCTTACGCCCAGCGCGGCCCAGACCGTGATGTTCGAGGTGATCGAGCCGATCGGAAAGTGTACGAACACGTCGAACTCCAGCCATCCCCTGTGGCATCGGAAAACGCCCCTGGCCAAACCGGAGAAAAGGAGCAGAAAACAGGTGACGAGATCCGAAGACGCGAGGGCTATACATATACACACACAGAGAAGAAAGACTTGCTATATATAAACGAGAGAATAGCTGTAAAATATTTAAAGATCAATAAAGATACGAAGGTACACACGAACGTGCGCGTCATTTGTGTGTGAGCAATAAAATAATAATTCTCCAAGAGATCAACCGCGTAATGTTGATTCCTAATGGGCGGTAATTAATAATTCGCGTAATTGCAGACGATTATACGGTTGTTCTCTCGTCATACGCTTACACAACAATAGACGTGGCCCGTGTATAAATTCCGCGCTAATTCAATAGAATTGGATATTGCCGGACTGTTTACGTGTTCCGTACGGACGGACCTGCTAAGTATGTGTACGTCGACGCTTTGAGAAACGTTTTCGCCTTCAGGTGGACCGCGAGAATGAGAGAGTTGCCAATTATTCCGAGCGCGGAAACTACCGGAATCACCACGCTGTATCCGATAATAGTCCAAATGCCCGGCTCGGCCGTCCACAATCCGTAAATATGGTGTAAATACTTGCTGGTGTTTCTCACAGATTTTGATCTGGAATTAATAATTTTAATTCGAAATGATAAACGGCTCGATCTTTCACGACAATAAATTGATTATAAATTTTTATTCTACTTTATTTTTTAATTATATTTTTATTTGTGAAATAAAAAAAAAGTTTTGCAATAGAGAAATTTGGTCTTGCTTGAACGATATACAGTCGTAGGTTCAAATCGAACGTTTCGAGATTTTCTCTAGCAATAATAGAGAGAAGAAGTAAACTTGTGAAAATATATGAATCTTCAATAAACTAATAATCCGAAGTAATTAGAACCCTTACAATATCCTTACGCGATACATAATCGCTGCAGACGCTCTTACCGTTTGCACAGCACGATCATATTGTGCACTTCCGTGATGTTCGAGTACGTAGGCCTCATCGCACCGTGTTCGTGTCCCACCGTATTGGTGCACTCGCGACAAGAGATCTCGACCCATTTCCCTCACGCGGAGATTGTCGTGAGGGAAGAACTCGTCGATGCGCTCCACTCCATTCTTGAAACGTCGTCGTCGGCGCAAGAGATGATGCTCCGCGAGAAAGAGAGAAAGAGAGAGAGAGAGAGAGAGAGAGGAGAGAGTCAGCAAGAAGGAGGAAAACCAGCACTTCGTGTTACCTACGATTTTTCGAATCTGCTGAAGCGTTACAACCGAGACTTGATTCGCGGTCTAATGAAAGACGCCGAGACGCGCTTATAAAAGGAATTTAATCGTTCGCTTTTGCGAACTTCAACAGAAACTTGCCGATTAACACCTGCGGCCGGGATGTAGCGACACGAGTATGCACTCTTGCCTCGAGCGCGCGAAACGGCGCCGTAATTTTCTTCCAAAAGTAAGTTTCGGCGATTTAATTTTTTCAAAAGTTTCATCAAGTCGGTTTAGTGCAAATTTTTCCGTTAAAAAATCTTTGCAAGAATTTATATTGACGATTCGTTAACGCGATGATGACGTTAAGCGTGCTGCAAATCCACAATTGAAATTTTCATTTTTCAGAGAAGTGTAAACAATATTCGCTCCAGCAGAAGAGATAAACACGCGCGAATAAACGTATTTCTTAAAAAAAACAAGTGCAGAAGAAAAGTTTATAAATATTTCATAAATTACATCTGTTTTGTATGCGCCGGTATCACATGAATTGCACCGTTGATATTTTAAGTGCTTTTGCATAAACGCGCGCGTTTTAATTTGCCGTTGTTTTTTTTTTCGCAACTCTCTACTGTGCGAATGAGAAGCAAACGGCGTTACGTGATCAAACGCGTCTTCGACCACGTTGAAAATTGTATTAAAACATGGCGTCTCTGCGTTAATACTCGTGCGTTTCGCGCATAACTCGCGTCGCGATAAAACGAAGAGAAGACGACTTTGAGATGAAAATCATCAACTTCCGTTAATTTGATCACGCATTTGTGCAACACTAACCGACGACAACAACAAAAGTCTCTCTCCTCCGACCGGAAACTCGCGCGATTCACGCCGCGCGACAAACAAAGCGGTGTCCGCTTTTCCGCGAAAAACTCCCTTCCAAAAAAACACCGAGTCGCGAGCGTGCAACTTCGACACCTGTTCAGGAATACGAACGAACGACCGATATACTGAATGTCGTCGAAATTCTCTGTGGCAAATACGAACTTTCCCCATAGTTAGGAGGGGTTTGTCCCGATAATCCACTGATAATGGATATGCAAATAATGCGTATGTGGAATGATACGCGCGTTGCGACAACCGTGAGCCGTGTCGCGATCGATCGGGTTTGATATCGCGCGCGATGTGCGATGCGCGGCTTCGGAAATCTTTCGCGTTGCATCTCGCGCTATCGTTCGCGACCTATCGGCGAATTGCTTCTGAGTTCTCTATCCGCTAAACCGATTGTTTCGCCGCTAGCGGTGTATATACAATTAATTTACGAGACTTTAGCGTTTTAAAGCACACGCTACTGTCGTGAAAATTTCTTACGCCGACTTTGATGTCATTGAAATGCGTATATTTGTATTAATTTTGTTTTCACAATTTTTAGCGCGACGAAACCTCTGCTACGAGTCGCGTTTTTAAAACACATCGAGTACACGCCGCTGCTGCTGAAAAAAAAAAAATTCTTGTACGATGTAGCCATTGAAACGCTCGACAAGCATTATCGATCGTTGAAAGCCACTTTTTCGGTCGCTCTACTCGTGACACATTAGTCATCAAAAATCTAGAACGCGTATGGCATGCCTGTTGTATCCCATTGTTGACGAGAGGTTAGATAAAAGAGAGGAGAGAGCGATTAGTTTTGTCTGAAATATTGGCGAAATCGAACATTTACTCCCCTCG
Source organism: Pseudomyrmex flavicornis (assembly GCA_014825475.1). Lineage (NCBI taxonomy): Eukaryota > Metazoa > Arthropoda > Insecta > Hymenoptera > Formicidae > Pseudomyrmex > Pseudomyrmex flavicornis. The sequence goes on from QVNW01000316.1 coordinate 11,214, forward strand.
CGCGCAACGCGATCCCGCTGCTAAATATACGTTATTATTAATTTTCCACGCGTTTCAACGACACCCTTTGAACGACTAAAATTCGATACAACGGCAAACAAATCCGATGAGAAACGATATCAAATTTATATAATGTTGAATACTCGCTGCGCAGTAGATAACAAAGTGCGATTTTGTTAACAATACGGAATTTATTTTCCATTTAAACGTATATTTAAGGTAATTTTTCTTTTTTTTTTTTTGTTTTATTGAGAATAATAATTTTAGCGCAGACATAAAACCCGTGCAACGATAATTCTTCCGCGTGATGCAATTTAGCACGCGCGCGCGTCGCAATTTCTCGCGCAAGTCGCGTTCTTCCGGAAGATTATGTAAGCGAGTCTCAACCCGCGATCTCATTTATTTTCTTAAAAAAAAGTAAAGAAAATCGCGCTAAATCTCGTCTTTTCGACGAAAAATGACTCGTGCTCAGAAATTGATTCGTCAATACGGCTTCTTGATTTTTATCATCGCAATTGTGAAAGACACGTCCGCAGAAAATTTCATCTTGCGCAAACGTGAACGGTTGTATTTATTCGCAGCTTTACTCAACTTACCACATGCTGGAGATCGGAAATATACGCGATTTTTTTTATCCGTTGCAAAAATGTTTTCTTTATTTCGCAATCATCAGTTCGCGGATACGACGTTGCAAAATGACGATTGCGAAATAAAAAAAAAACATTCGTGCGAATTTTTGTATATAGCGAGTCGTTTTTGTAATCGACTGTTATAAATTGCGTTTCTATTTCCATCACTCAATCGCGACGGTGTTATTCTCGTCGCGTAGAAAAAGAGATCAGATTTGGCACTTTTTCTTTTTATAAGTTCCGATGTTTCTCGCGTGTGAGTAGAAAAGTGACAATTACAACGAAAGCTCGATTTCTTCAATGGCGCGAAATATAGATCGAAAGATACACGCGTATCTGACAATTTCCGAATCCCAGCGTGGGAATATAATAATAAATTTTGAGCGACGACACGATGTTGTCGCGTCAATTTTTCGTTTTACAACACGAATAAATTCTTCCTCGCTCGACATTTAACTTCGACGCAAAAATTGACGACGTTCCAGGTTCGCATAATCGAACTGGTATAAAATAAAGTTCATCCGCGTAGGTGTCCCTTCAGGGTCGCGAATGAGTGACCTTTATTATAGATTAAAAAAAAAAGTTATTAAGAATTAAATCTTGGCTGCCGCAATCCGAAATGTTGCGAGCGACTCCTTCTAGCATTTCTTCCTTCTCGCTCGCTCCGCGATCATGTAAAGCTTTTTCGTGATAAATAATTTCTATTTCTCGTTCAGGTTTTTGCTGTGTGGGAAGATTTCAACTACCTACCTAGTTTTTCGCACATTTTTCACGTGTGTGTTGCCGCGCGATATAACATTTTCGTTTTTTTCTCTCGCATCTCCGTTCAGAGTTTGAGATCGCTTATTATCTCGCTCGCTTTTTCGTATTTTCGCTTCTTTGTCATCTTTTATGAGCGACCAGGGAGCATTTTTTTCTGTACATGAAGAAAAATATTTAAAGAAAAAACTTCGGGGATTCGACAGTTGCGCGATTTTTTTATACCATATCCGCTTGATAACAATGTAGATATATGGTATCACGCGCGTGTGTCATTACAATGATCGGCACTTTTCGGATGAAGTACGATTACAATATTTCATTTAATTTCGGGAAAATCCCGAAATCATATCGTAATCTATCGTTGCCGTCGGAGGCTCTATCTGAAAGAATATCGTTCGTGTCTTCTCCAAGTGTCGCTAAATGTAAGAAAGAAGAAACGTACATATACACAGAGGTGTAAATTTAATCGGGAATATATTAATTTAAAAAAACTACATTAGCGTTTGATTTTTGACGATCGAAAGCTTCATGGCGAAATGTCTCGGGTACAAACATTGTGATACGTCGACAAAAGTGTATTTTTTTCCGCTTAACTTTTTGCACTTCGCATACAAATTTCCAATTCGTTTCACGCTCCACATCGAGAGATGCAGATGTTTTCAGACGCGAGCGCCAAATATAGCCTTTCGATTAATTAGCGCGGAATGACGAGCCTCAATTAAATTTTCGACTTAACCATCGACGCGCATTGCGGCACGTCTACTACTACTACTCGCGCCAGTAGTAGTGATACGTACATAAGTAGAGATAAAGTTTTCGCGTCACCGGCGCTTGTTGAACTCTTACACGCGAATCCTGATTAGTTACCCGATTCTCTCCTCTTTTTTTTTCTTATATACGTGTAAAATGCCACGCGCCACTGCGCTGAGACGCGCTTTATCTTCATCGCGCGGCGATGCATCGCTGACGTTTTACTCTTCTCGTCGCGGCCTCGCCGAAAAAGAAGCGGTTAGAGCGAAAGATAGGACTGGCATTGTCTCCGGCAAGCGTTCTCGCCTACGGTCGTACTTTGTCGAAAAGGCTACCGATCCGTGAATAGGATCCTTCCCGTGCCACTTGTCGCTGTTATTTTTACAGAGTGCTGACACGGAGTAGGCAGGGTAGCAAGCGACCAGACTCGATCAAGAGTCTATATCGATCTGCCAATCACCGAGCTCGCTTGTCACCCGTTCGCGTGGGTAGGTAAGTATGCGTGCGTATTTCCATATATCTATGTGTTTCTGGAAACACAAGGCTGTGCGCTATGTCGACACAGATGATGGTTATTCGCGACGCGTAAAACTCGTAACGAGTTGGGGCGAGCTTGAGGCTTTTTCGACAAAAAGGAAAAAAGACGAGCGCGGGATGAGAGAGAGAAAGAGCGTGAAAAAACTTCGCGCGCTGACGAACAGCTAAGAGGATTGAGGATTAACTCCTTATGTCCTTTTTTGTCAGAGAAAGGAGCTATGTAACTCGGCTGTCTTTGCGAAGTCAAAAGACAGAATATCCACCGGGATAATTTGATAAAAAATAACTGACACTCCATCAAACGTTGTACTCATCCCTTCGAAGTAATTAACGAGAGGGGTCGGAAGATGAGGATCAAACGTCGTCGTTTGTGTGATTCCCGTGACGAAAGTTACGCAAAAGTTACGCGGACAAAGTTGATGAGAGAGAAGGAATGTGACGTTATTATGTTAAAACGCGAATTCCGAGACGGTGGAGAAAAACGACCGACGTTCTTCCGTGGAAATTGTATTAATACCCGGCACACGGATATAATCCGCAACGCGTGTTTTAATATCGAGTTTCCGACACTTTCTTTTTCCTGTCTCTCTCTCTCCGAAAAGAGGTAACGCGTGAAAGCTCGTTCTCTTTCCCCTATTGCGAGACTTAGATTCACGTGTATTTGAATTGCATAACTTGTTTGTGTACACGCAAATAAAGTTTCAAGAAAACGGTGAAGCGGGATTATGACACGTGCCTTTAAAACACGCACACACACACACACACACACACACACATCTATAGTCTTAGAAGAATTTAATCAAGGCGGCTGCGGCGCGTGTTTTCTAGCGCAAGCATCCGCTTAAGGTTAACGCGTGTCATGATTTGCTGTATCCGGTATTATCGATGTTTGCCGCGGGCTGTTGCTCTTATCACGAGAAGCTTTGTTTTGCTTTCCCAGTAGCGGTTGCACGTAGGATCATCCCAGCAGAGGTTGCAGTACGTCCATCGATTCCGCGCGCACGGGAGGAAATTTTCCGAAATTCACGAAGTCAAATCTCGACACGATTCGATTCTCGGCGGTGCTCTTATTTTTAACATCCTCCGGGAATTTCAACGCTCATCTAATATTGATATCCAATTCTTCCGATGGATGTAGATATTTCTCATTAATTAACGATGAAGAATCGCGATGTATGTGAACACGAGCAGACTTCAAATATTGAAAATCACATTAGCGTTTTGGTGCATCTCGCTCTTTTATTACAATCTTGATAAAAACTGTGTGTGTATGTATGTTCCAAAAAGTTATTTGCAGACAAATTTCTCCGACACTAAACGACACAAATTCTTACGTTTAAAGAGACAGAGAGGTAACTAAAGAGCAAGTATAGCAAAGTAACGATGTTAGTGTAAATATGTATGTACGGGAATAACAAACACGGCAAATGAGAGAGAACTATGAAAAAGCGTTGATGCAGGTACGCAATATTAATTAAATACAAATTACACAGACTTTATCTGCGAGCAAATTTACACTAACTTCGTCAATATTTGTTGAGGGAAAATAGCAGCGGCGATTGTTATTACTTGTTATTCGTATATATATCGTACATAGTCGCGTGATTTGATAATGGATCGACTCATTAGTCTCAATTTGTGAACAATCTTGCACTAGACGTTACCTCACAACAAACGCTTCCTACTTTAATGTATTTCATGTTGGGACTATCGAAAACACACACACACAAAAGGTCTGCAAGCCGTTGCAGCGTGAACCATGTTCCGTAAGCTAATTAATTCCGTAACTCAACCTGTTAGAGAATCAGGAAATTATTGACACTGTTTGCTATTTCCTGCCTAAATAGTTCGCGGCAGCATTAATATTCATTTGACCGCGCGACCTGCTCATCCGCGGATATATTATATATATTGTTCGCGCGTAATATAGCCAATTTTCCCTTGACTACAATTCGCCGGCCGCGGCGTAAAATCGTCTTTTATCACCCCGCGGGACATTACGCAAACAATCGATCTCGCAGATCCTCGAGATTACAAACTGCGCCATATGGCGCGTTGAGATTTTACCTTTGAGAAATTGAAATTGATTCCATTAAACTATGTCAGATAGCTCCGATTCTGGATGGATTTTTCTCCAATCTTCGGGCGTTGAAAGCGGAAAGAGAAAACTTAACCCATTGAAATTCGAATTTTTCGTTAAAATCCTCCGAATGTAAATTGGACGAATAAACGCGCGAGCAAAAAAAATCGCTTTTTGAATTATAAGTTCATTCAATTAAAATTTAAAAACGCGTTGAAGAGATTATTGAAAAACTACGCTACTCGGAACGCACTTGCATCGATTCAGTATACGTAATCAGCTTGAAACATTCTCGACTTAGCTTTACTGAAAGAGAAAGCGAGAATTTTGTTACATAGAAAACAATTACTTCAATTACTTGTCATTTCTCAAATCCACGTCAAAGACTAAATAAGCTTTTTTAATAAATTTATAGCATATTGCATCTGTATTTCTGTAATTGTTCTTAGAGAAAAGAAAATGCACAGTTGACGGTTTCCCATTACTCGTGGATCTTCCGGATTTGAGAAATTTCTCATTAAAACCCGGCATGTTCGTCGAAATTAAATGAAAGCTCTTCATTTTTCTCTGTAAAAGAATATCTGGTCGAATGCGTTAAGACGCGTGTAACTGAAGAGAGATGAATAAACATGATGTTTTTAATTGGCTCAAGACATCCGATCCGTGCTATTTCTTTTTCTTATCTCTCTCTTTCTCTTGATCTTCATCTAGTTTTAATCTGAATCGTTTTTAATAGTCTCTACAATCTGCATTATTGAAGGATCTGTATTATTCTGTTTTCTTTTTCATTTTCTTCATAATGTAAAATATCTTTATCTATACTATCTATAGTTTTATATTTTCAGTTTTCAACTTGTATGTGTGTGCGCACACACACACATAACAGATTGTACGAAGGATACTCAGGTTGATTAAATTACTGTTTATGTCCTTTCTCATTCGCGTGGTGCACACCTGAAGCGCTCTCGCAGGACTTCAATCCTGAACAGTTGTCCTAACAATTTCATTGTTTTTCTAATAACAATGGAAACCTAATTTTATAATTTAATTTTGCTCTCACAGTTGAAGTATTTATTTTATATAAAGTACGTACATCAAAACAAATTGTTTTACCGTTAATTTAATTGGAATGTGTGTAATGTAATTCTTACATAATTATATTCGCGCAACATTGCGCGTTCACATTCCGCGTTTGAATCTTATTTAAATTGAATTTAAAAAATTATTACCGACAGACACAAACCTCAAAAAGAGTTTATTTATTTATCTTTCTCGAGCGCGAATCTCACCTATATAAACTATATAGTTTCACAAAGTTATTTTTGTCATGAGGAAGAGAAAAAGGTTTTCAAGAGACACAGCGACGTTTGTTGTCAAAACTGAATTTATGTTTCGCGAGATCCTCATCTCTCATTTCCCTTACAAAGCAACGGTTATTGTAGCGAATGCAGCGAGTGAGTGAGGCGATCACTTTTACGACGTTACCGCGAATTCCACCCGTTCGCTCGAGTTTTGGGGTGAGTTCACGCGTGCGCAAGCCCGCGAAGTACCGGAATCAGAACGACGCAACAACCATGCGACCAGCTTCAGTTTTCGCCAGGGCCTCGCCGTGAAAAGAGGGATTGCGCCTGCTCGCGATAGAGGGAAGCAACCCTTGCGTCGCGCACCCCTTCCATCTCGTCCTCGTGGTGTGAATCACTCGTATCACGCGGAAACGATTACAAACAAGTGCTCCGGTCGTGGATCACGGAAAGGGTCCGAATAAAGCGCGGGGTACGCGCGTATCGCGAGCGTAGTAGTCGATCGAGAGTGAAAATATCGAGAGTGCGACAGATCGCACTTGGAAGCGGCTATTTTGCACCTTGTCACTCCCGCTCGTATCACTTTGAGAATCGTTAATTTATTGCCGTCTAATGTCTAATTTACTGCTGTCGCGCGAAATATTTAATCGTACGTGTGCTTCAAATAAATATTGTAAATTGATAAAAGAAAAAAAATCGTTATTGTTCTCTGTGTTTCGTAAAATATATTGCGTGTATTGTAAACATAGTTGTAAGGATCTCGTTAGCCGTTCGATTTGATCGAGCTCTACTTCGGCGCGAAGAACAACGTGAAGTGTTTTTGGAACGGAGAGAAAAACGCAGTATTGTGGATAGAATTGTGATAAGTTTTACTTATTTGCTGACAGTGCGTGCAATAACCTTCGAAGTTTCTATTCGGCGATGTCCACAGTGACAATTCCTATGACGCCTACCGAAGATGGTGACGATCGGCCCAGCACGTTCGAGAATAAACCGATACCGAGGTAAATATAAAATAATAAAAACGACGCGCGATGCAACAAAAGCTTATTTAAATATTATCAGAGAAAACAGAACCGCGCGGAAATATCCCAGCGGTTTATATTTAAAAGATAAGAGAAAAAAATTTTTTTTATGTCATGAGAAAAATTGTATCGTAAATTTCGTTATTTGTCTATTGACTAGCGAACACAATGTATTATAACGATATTAAAATACATAACACGAACGAGTAAACATGCACATAAAAGATTTAATTAAATATTAAATGTAGAAAATGTAACGTCAATCTGATCTTTAATGAAATAATTGTAACCAGAAGTGGACGTTGAATGAATTATAAAATAATGCGATTAAATTGTAATTTCGATGTTACAAGGTGACATATCGAGACGAAGAATAAATTTTCACGTACACTGTCAATACCGAGTCCTTAATAGCACTTTAAGCTGGCTGTTAAAGAATAACATGAATTTGAGAGTTATCGACCTAATTAGTAAAACCCTTTTTTTCGAGAAGAGAAAAACCTCTCAAACTCATTATCGTCGATTATATCGCACTCATAAATAAGTTGTTCGTAAATGTATCGTAACGAAAAGAGAGACATGTAATGAAATATTGAAAAGTTTGAAAGAATTTTTATTTCACGACAAGACAATTTCCATAATTAAATTTATTTTGGAGTGTATCGGCTGACTTCTAAAAGACGATTTTTTCAACGAAAGATCGCACGGAATTCGAATAAATTCCAATCGTTGCGAATCGCAAAATGCGCGCGGTAACACACTCCCGCAGAACGCGCTCAATAACTCTTCGCCCTGTAACTTTATCTCGAAATTACATTTCTCAGTCTGGAGACTTATCCCCGACTCCGGTGTCACATTGAAGTTTGCGGTGTGTGGCGAACACGCATTGAGAAGTTCGGAACATCTATTCGGGATTTCCTTGCGCAATCAGATTAGAGCTTGTCGCGAAGCGATTCTCCTACGCTTTTGAATGAATTAATTCTGAAGTTCAATATGAAATGAAAACACAGAGCGACGTTTGCCAAATGCGTTCTGAAAATAGACCGCGCGCGCGCAAGGCGTAAAGACGGGATTTAAATCACTGACAAAGTCACTTCGTTGTTCACGCGAGTTTCCGGTCTCTCAATAGAATCGCACTCATTAAAATCCTGCAGTTGCAAAAAGCTGGACAGCACGTGCGTGGACGTAAAGCGACGACGATGGAGTAAAAGGGCCTTCCAGCGACGATTCAGCGAGGTGGAGGTCCGTCTGCGTCAAACTTCCTTGTCCGCGTCTCAGGGTCACAACGAAGTCACCGACCTGCCAAAGTCACCGACCGCCTCGCGGCGCCGAAGTTGCAGCATCGCGGTCGCCAGGCCCACACCGGACCTGCACAGGTTTTTGTGTTTTCCTCGTAAAATTGATTGATCATCATATTACATTCGAGCGGAGTCTGCTCGACATTCGCACGACGATCAATTTGCCGAGCGTGTGTAAATTATTGACTGAAACGTCGCTGAGATTTACGAGGACAACATTCACACGTGCGTAATGACACAAACGTTGCTATTATCGCATTGCAGGTTTCTTCAGGCTGAAGCGGGCCCCTGGGGTCACCTGTCGCCGTCGCCCAGAAGCCCCGTAAGAACACCGGCCGTAAGTCCCGGAGCGATGTCGTCGTCGTCGCGTCTGAGTGCGGGCGCGAGTTCCAGCGGACACAGCCCGACGAGTCCTTCCGGTCGAATCGGCGCGACCTTAGGTGCACGTCCCAAACATCGCAGCAGAACAGGCAGCATGCCGGCCGTTCCGCGTCACAGGGTAAGCGCGAGAAAAAAAAGTTGGGCAAACTTTCAAAAGATTTCAAATAAAAACCAGCTCTTTAAAAAATCTAACGAGATGAAGGATTTGAATTTCTCACGAGAAAATTGAAGTATAATTAAACCGATGCGAGGAAGTGCGCATTTGCAACCTGATATATCCTTTACTACGTAACAAGAGAAATCTCGATATTTCGAGAAGTGACGAAATTTACATTCAATTAGATTTACGTGTTTAACAGCTCTGTTTTTAGAAGCGAAACTAGTTGCAGTTATCTTGCGCATTAAATTAACTTCCTGAGTGCGTGGGTGGGAAAACAAACGGAACGCGTGCTATGAGTCTTATGTGGCGATCGATGGCGCACGTGGCTGAGTTAATTTCCTTGGCCATTGTCGGCCAGGCTTTAGAAGGGCGTTATTGCCGAAAGGCTTTTCTCCGTGACGTCGGAGAGATTTCGCGTGCGAACCAAATTACGCATGTGAGAGAGTTGAATGAAAATGAGCATAATATAATCGCTGTGTCATTCTTCTCTGAATTTCAGTGAAATTTGAATAATATACGTACACACATTTGCGAAATTGCACAAAAATGGAAAATTGTTGCGTTACGAGACCGTTACGGATGGAATACTGGGAAAAAGAGACGACTGTTCCGCATCGCTGATTTATCTTTGTATCTGGAAATCGTTAAAGCGCGTCGCACATGTGTATATCTGTATATGTGTGTATTTATTGTGTACGTTCTGTTATTCTTACAAGCTGTCAGGACTTAAAATTAAATATCATTATCTCGTGGAACTTAACTGCGCTCCCTCTCTACTTTTTCCAGTTTTTCAGTTTTATGTTTAATTAATATAAACAATAAAACGCGAGTTTATTTTATATTTTCATTTAAAGAAACAGGATTTTAATATACACAATTACAGAAAAGTTATAAATTATAAATTATTGTATTTATAGACGAGGATTTTTTTAAATGTACAAATTTGTATAAGAATAAAAATACAATCTATTCTCCCAGTCGATCAATGTAAAATTTTTCTCGACACGTACAATGGTACTACGTGACAATGTACACATAGCACGTACAAATGTCACAAAACTGTCGTGGGAGATACGTCAATTCCGGCGCAACTCAAGCGTCGACGTTGAGCGCGAATCCGACTTTGTGACCGCCCCGAGCGATTTTCGCGCAGTCGATGTTGAACGAGAGTATCAGCGTGACCGCGTCGCTCAGTTTCTGTAAAAGACTCGTGGCCAGCTGGCGATCGGTGTTAAACTTGAATCGCAAAATCGAATTGTCGTTGATCTTACATTTCGCCGCCGCGCCGACGCTCCACTTTTCGACGTCGCCTCGTCGCGCGTACAGACCGTTCGCCGCGATGTTGAAGTTGGGAGTTACTACGGAAGAAATCACAGTCAGTTCCGAACAAAGTTTCAAGACCGGTCTTGAAAAAGTCTTCAAAAAGAACGCGAAACGCGCTTTTTCCTATGTAACAATTAAAATTCGTTTATTTAATAATTTTATTCGTTAATTCGATTTTGAAGCGCGGCAGAATCTAGGCGTGTACAATGTTGCATAATAATTATCGTGGATACGTGTATATATGATGTGCGGCTTACGCGTCCGGTCTTTGCCGTCACTGTGTGTGTCACATGGCGCCTTTACGCGCTAACACAACTAATTATCGCGCCTGTGCTTCGCCCGAGGAAATTGATAACGTCGTTGTGACGTGTGCGCCGATGCGTATTAAAACGATTTGTATTATACGTTCATATTTCGCTTATCTGAACGCTTAGCGCGCAACAGAGTCTCATTACACTCGCCTCTGAAACAGTTTCACCCTCATTATTCACGGGAGACTCAGTAATTTGCCTCTCGTCGACGACGCGACTTTACGACGCGAAATAAACAATATCCTAAGAGGATTAATTACCGAAGCAAGGGGGAAAAGACTTACTATTACTCGGCAAAAATAGTTTCGCGCCATTTTTTCTCAAACAATCGCGAATTCTGATATACCTTTGTACAACACGGATAGTCCGTACTCGCTCGGTATGTTGGTGCATCGGAAGTGGAAGTCAACGTCGGGACAGTAGTAAGCCAGCCCGATGTCGTTCTTCGTGATCTTGCTTGTCGCGGTTTCGTAGCCGGCGCAGTAGCCCAGAAACAGATCCCGGCATCTCACCACGATCGAGCCGAGCAGGCTGGTGCTCGCATTCAGATCGTTGGCTGCGAACGCGGTTAGAGATGGAGAGAGAATTTGGTAATTCGGACAATTTGACGTGCGACGACGCGAACAATTTGTGTGCGATCGCACACAACTGATTTGCATAATTGGTCGAAACGCACGCGAGGATTATTCGATTTCCGCGCGAGCGGTTGCGTAAGAGAAAAATACTAATCTCTCGTATATGAACCCTCCGCGTTTAACACGATTGGTTCGCTCCCGCGAATTTGTCGCGAGCGCGCAAGAATAATCGCTAATTCTCTACCGATCAATAAAAAAATTTTTAGAAGTCACATTTTTTATAGTATACGAAACGTTAACTGTATGTCGTGTGATTAAAGTGCAATCTTCGGTTTCTCCAACGAGCGTTGAAAAAAAACATATCAAAATACATATCATGATATCAGAATTTCCATCTCTTTATATGACAAATGTGTCAGAATTTTTAGATCACAGTAATAGAAAGCTGCGAGAAGAAAGAAAGAGAGAGAAAGAGAGAGAGAGAGGAAAATCATGAAGATTTCCTGTATTTTTCGAAAAAAAATTAAGTTTTCTTTTAAAGTACCAATTTAAATGGGACGTATTGTTTAATTGTTTATTTGGATTCCTAAAATGTAAATTCGATTTTTTAGACTCAAAAAACGCGCACGTATTTTTCAAGCAATCGGATTAAACTGTGTTTTAATTTAAAAGGTTGCACTTTTGCAGTTACACAAATTAATTGCGCACTCAGTCCACAACTGTTTCAGCCTCGTAATAAAACTCGGATTAGCAAACTGACTGTTAAATGTTCTTTGCCGTAGATAATTGCGATCTCGCGGAGACTCGCAACTGCATCAATGCTCGAAAATGTGAAAATCGATTTGCCTTGTTAGAGTTTGCCTCGATGATGCAAACAGAAAAGTTTTCTCGTTTTTCAGAAGCGTTTTTTTGAATCAAAACGCGACCTTATCGTCGTTTGTTATCGGTCGGCGGAAATTACCGTTTCGCGACAAGTCCGCGGCTAGTTTAGCAAACAGTTAAAGTGATTGCGCGAAATTTTCATGATATCAGAGTTGAAAAAGGATTTTCGCGCAAAGAGTTTCAAGTGTATAAAAAAAATTATTCATTTGAAGTTTTTCTCGATTGCGAAAGTAACGAAAGTGCGCGACGAGAGAAAAAGAAAGACGAAGAAAAAGAAAGTTTGATTTAATTACTTAAAAACGAGCAAAAAATACGCGCTCAGTCGGCGTGTTCGTTCTTATTTTACGCTTCTATAATTATCTCTTAGAAAATGTAAGGAATATCGAATGCGAGTACTTGAAATTTTGACGTTTTCACACCGAGATAATTAATTTTATTAATTGATGATGAAAAAGAGAAAGAAAACGAGAAAAAAAGAGAGGCGTGTTTCTGGTTTTATCTCAGTATGCGAGCACCTTTTTTTTTACAACCGATATACATATATTAACCGTTTGTGAACTGAATATTTAATCGTAGAAGTGCTTCTCATACACACACGTATATATATATTTTATCATGTTAGAGATCTCAGAGTCGGAGTTTTATGTAAAGAAACATTTTTCCCCGTGGATTTTATATTTATGTTTCTACGCGCGAGGGGCTTTACGACATTGGAGGTAATTCCGTGTGCACATAAAAGATTCTTTTTAAACAACATCGCGCTCTTTATTTTGTCATCTTTTTATTAACGGGACCGAGAGAATGTGATTTTTTGGAGTATATAATTAATTTCTTTCTTTTTTTTTATTCCTCACGCTAAAAATAAACCTTATAGAGGCCCTTTTACTCTTCGACGCGCAAGCGGTGACCTTACCGAAGCTGTTTTACTTTAACAAAACTTATAAATAGAGTGATCTTGTTCTGTAAAACAGTATATATATATGTGTGTGTGTGTGTGTGTGTGTATATATATACAATACACATATAATATACAGTATATGTATAATATACATTTTATCGCCCGCTTCTCTCAGAGAGAAACCCGCCAAGGTTCTGCGGGCATTGTCGGTAAAGCGATTACAACGTTGGAATCTTTTTCCGAACGCGATGCATGCCTCTCTTTCTCTCTCTCTCTCTTTTCACCCTCTAATACAGAAAACGTTATTTATTCTACTTTTTTATGAAGAGAAAAGAGCGTTTTAGTTTAATTGAATCAGATCGGGGAACTTGTGTGTAACTAACAGATCTCGCAGCGCGCGTTGATTCTCCGATTAGCGAATCTGGAGCCGACTTTCACGCTTTTCGCGGCCGTTTCCGGATTGTAAGTGCACTCGGACAGCAAATCAACGCCCTTCATTAGCAGCCCATTAAACTCGTATCCCAGGAAAAGCACGCCCTCGGTCGTCCATTTTAGCAACAGAGCTCCGGCGTCCGCTTTGTACTTCGTTTCCATTAAACCGCTTAACTGTCGTAAAATTCATTCTGTGAGTAAATTATTCCGGATTTTATTTCTCCAGTTTCGAAACCGCCCGTGCGCGCGCGCGCGCGCATGTGTATCTCATCATTGTCCGAGAAAAAACACATGTTATCGAGATTATTCCGATTAATATTGTTCGCATGTGTGTACATTCAATTTATTTTATTTTTAATCTATCCCCTGTGTTTCGAAAGAGAGCAACCAAAAAAAAAACAAACAAATAAACGACACTTGTTCAAATATAATCGTTGTGTAACATGTGAGCGCGCGAATTCTAGCAAAGGTCAATAAAAAGCCAACTTTGGCCTGCTTCCGTAACAACTTTATCGACAATTAAACAACGCGGGGTTTTACAGGCTTGTTATCGCTCTTTTCTGGAATTTGATGATATTTGAATTTCAGCAACACTTTCCTTCCCTCAAGGCACACACATGTGTAGATAAAGTACCAGCGTGCAAATATAGCTGACAATAAGCGAGCTCACGTTTATATACACATGTGTATATTGTTATAAAAAAGCGTCGGAAATCAGATCCATACATATTTTTACAGATATCTCCGCGTTTAAAGCGATGCTCTCGCCACGTGTCCGTGCTCAGCTGCGAGTACGCATATATATTGTAAGCATAATCCGATGTATGGACAAAAGCAAATATCGCTGCTCGAGTCAGTCGAGTCGGCGATATTCTATCGCAAAAATGTTCGGGGAACAAGCGGCGCCAGCCGCTCGATCATTTTCCCACGAATTTTTTGACGAAATGCCTACTTGTTGTCTCTCGTTATGACATGTATATATAAACGTGCGAAATTCGTCGGAGGTTTGTTATTTCGCTCGACTTTTCGGAACTTTCGGTGAAAGAGTGCGATTCAATGATTTTCGCAAACTATAAAAAAAAAAAAAAAAACGCTTGTGTAATATAGAAGCTCGCCTTTGACTCGTCGCAATTCAACGTGGTGTCGCTCGTCATCTGAAATCTCTTGGCGGACCGCGTTTTGACGTTGAACTTGATGAGGCCCTTGCCATGGTGGTAGCCCGTCGTAAAAACGTCTTTCGCGTTTTTCCCGAGATCAGCGAATGTCGGCACTTCCATCACGGATTCAGAGAGGACGAGTGGATTGCTTCTTGTGTCACGCAGACGTGTGTGCGGAACCTCTTGTCTCTGTATTAATAGAACATGATATCGCGGAATATTGTACACAAGTTGAGATTTCGCGTATCTCGTGATCAACTTTAATTATTTAAATATTAAATTTGTGACCGCGCAAATTGCATTCCCCGGCTCGTACGTGTAAGCTCAGAATATTTTAGTCTATTTTCGTGGGTCGGTTTCGAGTGTAAATTTTCATTAATAATCTCGATGTTGTTCCAACACTTGGGAATTTGGCCACCTGAAAATTCTGACTGAACCATCTGAATTTTCTCTTCCGTCGAAGACGTACGTTCTTTCTCTCTCGTTCGGTTAAATGACTCGGGACTCGGCGAACTGTAAAGCTTTGATGAAATTCAAACTGACGTCACACGCGAGGTTTTTTCGGCATGACGAGAACATGGTCGACGTTAACTTCTCGTCATGGATAGAGAGAAACGAGATTCGAAATAGCGGAAGATTACGATTTTTCGGAACGACGTCGTCAATATTTATTTCATCGCTTTATATCACGATGATTTTAGAAGAAACGAGGTGAATTTGATCGAGATGCGAAGTGAGGCGCAGTTCAAATCGATGTAAGATCGACACATTCAGTCGCGTACGTACTTATGTTCTGTACGAGTAGACAAGCTGAACAATCGCGATGAACATGTTACAGCGCACGGCGTTTGCATCGATCAGCGAATGCGTTAGGATTCATTGTGACCTTAATATGCACTCGAGAGTCTATCGCGCACTTTTATCACCTCTTTCTCGTTCCACAGCAGAAAAAAAGATAAATAAGAGCATCGTGCGCGACATTCACAGCGCGAAATTTACAGAATTAAATACGTCACGATTTTTTTATCACTCTCGTAGCTCTCGTAATTTAATGGTTTAATCAGTAAACGTGTAAGATAAATCTCATTAAAAATGTCACGTGCGCGTACGTAATTCGTACATAACATTGCAAATGGAATTATACTTACGGAATATTTATTCTCCGCATATATAATAATTTTTATTCGTTATTTATTTTCAAAGAAATACACGCACAGTTGTCGGAAATAAAACTACCGCTGCGAGACGATTCGCGGATTTTCTTTCAGCATTTTTAATGACGTTTAATCTCATGAATTGTATACATATATATATTTTTTTCCTCCTCCCAATTGTTCGGTATCAGGTGGCGCGCTAGATCGCGAGGAGGGTGACAACGACGAAGGCGTGGAATATTACAGACTCCGATCTTTCTCCATCACGGCGAACGGGGTGTTCAACGTGGGCGATTTATTCAAGGCGCGCCGCAGCAGCGCCAACTCGTCCAATTGTAGCAGCACCCGCGACATGAGGCGGCTTAGGTGAGGATGTACATCCGGTCATTTTTTTTTAAAGGACGTTATCTCTCGCGGACGGTCCGTGCACGCGCGCGGAAAAGAAAGAAATTTATTTTTCCCGGGATCCGCGCGGAAATGAATTTCAATGATGAGTTATGCGCGATCTCGCATTTTAGAAACGTCAAAAGTTTTCGAGAGAGAGAGAGAGTAATTATCTCGGAGTCGAGCGGGTGTAAACAATTGTTTAACAACTACGGAGTTGCAATTTACAGTTAGTAAATTTGTGGAAGAGAAAACTCTCCGGATAGTAATTTGGGCTCTCGTAATTATTTTCATAGTCCGACGCGACTGCACTCGCGGCGTTACATCTCTCACGCTCGAAGAAGTGCGCAAAATTAATACAAAGATAATTTATACACCGACGTTGTTCGTCGTCATCGTTCGAATAATAATAATAATAATAATAATTGCAAGAGTTATATTACAACAATAGTATTGCGTAAGTGGACTTGAAGCCTAATAATATAATCATTCGTAATCATTTTCGTTTCTACGGGGGCGTAAAAGTGTAATGCGACACGATCGGATATAGGAACACGACGGAAATATTCGACATGTGGTGCACTTGTGGATAATTTCCTCTTTCGCATTTTCCTAATCCTGAATATTTTTTCTGCTTTCGACGATCTCGTCACGTCTCTTGTCGGCAGTACAAAAAAAAACAAAATTCGGATACTTTCTCGTTCGACTTTTCACGAAAAAACTTTCCGTTTTCGACTCTTTCTTCCGGTATGATCATCCTTGTAAGAATTCGAGTCGGCTGAAATGATCAAAAAGCTGAATGTTCGATTCTCGTGAGAGGATCAAACATTTCCGTCTCAATCGTGAAAATAAAATTGTACATATTGCGAGAGGAAGAGATTTTCCGCGATAAAAAAATTGCACGCGCGCGGAGAACGTTGATCCCGCGAATGAGAAACTATCCGCGGAAGCGCTGCCTTTGACAGGAGATCAACACGTCGAAATCTAAACTTTATCTGTCGATGCAGTTTCCGCACACACATAGAACACCGTACCGCTTCGCTTTCTCGTGATTATTTGCGCGCGTACTCGCTCGATTACTCGCAAACTCTCTCGCGCGCGCGCGCAAATCCTTGAGGATAAACTTGCCTCTACTTAAGGCGCGTCTTAATTGCCTGCGGGTAATTATACACCGGTTGCACGGGTAATAAGGATCACCACCGTAAAGGAACTCATCCCGCGTTCTCCTTTGAAGGAGATTACGAAAGGACGTCCGCTCGCTTTTTCTTCGCTGTCTTCGGAGCAAAAATCCGCCGTCTACGACGATCGCGGGGACGTAAAGCGACGCACAACGTGTCAATCTTAGAAAGTGCTTCTTGGGGAAAAGGAGGGAAGCAAACGAGGACGGAGGTCCACAATGACCCGATGCTGCGAATAATTTTATTTCGCGCGAATTCTCTCGCTCTCTCGCTCTCTCTCTTTTTTTGTATAAAATTTCTTTCTCAGATTTTCGTCGTCGCGTCGTTCGAGGAATATAAAAATAGACGTTTTAAAAAGAATCCGGTGGTATTATTATTACAATACGCGGCGTACTTCTTTTGTTACGCTTTTTCGTTTTGCTTTGTCTTGCTTCGAAGAATCGTGAATTCTCATTTTGCCAGTCTACATCTACTCTTTGGGATACGCTTTTCAGACGCGCGTAAGAGCATATACTTGTTTCACTCGATAACGACACGACGAAAAGTGGAACGAAAGTGGAACGTAGATCTCCTTAATGACGACGACAATAAAATAAAATGATAACAACGAAAAGTATATTTAAGATGAGAATCAGAGAGTAACAAAAAAGTTTGCTTAATTAATTGCATCGTTCTAAAAATATTATGTATCGCGTTCATAATCGCGTTTTCCGGCGGGATGAAATTGTAGGTATTCTCGCGGCGGGAGCGCACAGGAAGCAAAACTGCTTACCGCGATAATAGCGATAATAACCGACAACGAGCTTAATAAAACTTGTCGGCGAAATTATACGTGTGTATAATGTGCGCGCGTTTCCCGAATAATCACAACGTATATTCAACTATATATGTTTGTCGTCAATATATCGCCCTGACGATCTACGCTCGAACATGTGCATTCGTCTCTGCGATAATATCGCATAATGTAATACGAGTATACGATTAGAAGAGAAAGAACTAAATATAGAAAAGAAATTTCAGGAATGATTCTGCTTATTTCAAAACGTAATTTACAATGGTGTTATCTTGTTTGCTCGGGTTTTTTCTCTTCATCGTGGGTGTAGAGAACCCGAAATGACATTCCATTTAAACTCTCTCAAATAGCAAATTCTCTTTACGGATGAAGTTCAATTTTCTTTTTTTTCGTTTTTTTGCCGCGTGTCCGGTCGAGGAGGAATAGAATTTTGCGCGCGACGACAAATACGTTCGCAATTACCCGTTTTCCGGTTCGCATTTTACATCATTTATTCATCGCGTAGAGATGTTTTTTCTACTTTTTCGAGTTTCAGCGTTTTATTTCCGTCCGATTCCAGCCTGGCGTCGCAGAGTCTGGTCTGCGACGCGAACGAAGCCGAGCAGGTGGCCACGCACAAAGTCGGAATGTTGGGCGCGCAAGGGGTCGGGAAAACATCCCTC
This sequence comes from Pseudomyrmex flavicornis, assembly GCA_014825475.1. NCBI lineage: Eukaryota > Metazoa > Arthropoda > Insecta > Hymenoptera > Formicidae > Pseudomyrmex > Pseudomyrmex flavicornis. The sequence continues at coordinate 29,886 of QVNW01000316.1, forward strand.
GTTCGCCAGTTTGCCACGAGCGAGTGTAGGTGCGCCTACGACTATTCGCCAGGTAAGCGCCGTTTGTTTGTTTGTTCTTTCTCTCTCGTCATTCAATTTAATTCTTCGTACACCAATAGAATTAATTCAATGTCGTGTGACGCGCGACGCGCTGCGGAAATTGAATATTTCATGTAAAAAGCGCTTGCCGATCGAATTATTTGTGTGATTAAATCTACGGATATATCGGGGGAAAAAGAGAAAGAGAAAGAGAGTGGAGAAGAATAGCAATTATGTTTCTATTCGCAAAGGCCTGCTTACTTTTCTTTTCATTCGAGAATGCGGCTGATTCAGCGGTTCGCCTTTTGTTATAGGAAATTGATGTCGCCCCTCTTTTTTGTGGTGTTTCTCCCGCTTTTAAAAGAACTCCAAACTCCGCGTCGTCGGATAAACGTCTTTTCAGGAACACACTGCATTCGGCAGGTTACGGCCGCCGCGACGCGCGTATTACGCGCAGCCAGTTTGCATGTAAAATGCGGATATTATATTACTCTCGACGAGCGCGAGCTTTGTTAATCGCGAAATTACGCTCGCTCGCACCTTTCCGTTTGAACGAGATTTTTAATTAATCTCTTATAAAAAAAGGCGCGTTCGTGTGAATTGAGATCGCCGTGCGCGAGAAGCACATTTTGTGACTTTGATTGTGTGTCAGTTAACAATTCAAGTACTAATTACGGGGAAATTATTTTGGTAAACGCGCGCACGCGCACACACACAGCATTAACACTTTTACAAAGGACTTCTTCGATTTCCGCTTCGTTAGAATTAATCTCGTTATCGATGTTTAAATATATATAGGCGCAAGATACGAAAAAAGAAAACACGCTTCCGCATTCTTTTACAGATGAAACGATCGAAATGTTGAGATATATATCATGAAAAATTGAGATATATGTATGTCATAAAAAAATAAATGGAACATCGAACGAAAAAATCCCCTGAGAGAATAACTCAGGATTACAGTAACATTCGATGTATGTTCAATTTTATATACAATATAATTGCAATCAAAAATGTATTGTCACACGCAGGAATATGAACGAAGCGTATTACATGTGACATATATTTCGGAAACGGGAATTTATATCCGCGCGGGCGGAAACGTTTAGGACAGGTTGCCCGCGGCAGCTTTTATTATAAAAACAATAACAATATAACACTGAACAGCCTGTCGGTGCCAAATTATTATTAATAATACACGTGATTTCATTTGGCAGAGCGCAATTTCGCTTGTGATGAATTATCCCTGGAGCTTGATTGCTGCTTCTCTTTGCGAATTCAATGAAATTCGTATCCAGCACAGTTCGATATGTGTACGCGCCTACATCTGCAATTAGAACTCGCGCTCGTTTAACACGTTTCGGTACATTTTCCGCGGTTCTGCCTTGATCGGACCTCGTTACAACGAGATAAATCAGATATACCGGTATCGAATGACAACTCGATGAGTTTAATATAACAACGGCTGCACACAAACACATACACATGTACAATACATGTGAAATATAAATATATCAGTAACATTTGTACGCATAATATCTTGAACTGAATCGCCGTTGACCGAAACAGAAGAGCTTTTTGCTCGCTCTTTTCAAAACCTTCTTCGCTACGGCTTTGTCTTTCGAGTGCGCACGTATACCAACAATATTTTCCGGCATGTTTCCTCCGACTAGGTCACTCCTGTGGCTTTCAGCGTTGATTTTATTGAAACTGCACATGCTTATGAGTCCCCGTCACGAGAGGTTGCTGGCCGCCCGCTAGTTTTTCAAAGCCGATCGATTTTGCCTCCGGATCCGAACGAGAGAGCTTCATCGATATTTCGATATTACATGTACGAATAAACGTGACGGATAACTTTCTTCGTATTATTATGACAATACAAGCTCGACCTATATCACGTAATGATTCCTCGGAGAACGAACGATTGATTCTGTAGTTTTCTTGTAGCAAGAGTTATCGTCGGTTTGGATGTAATTCAATTTGTCTTTTCAAGATAAACATCGTTTTGTACATGTTATATTTTCTCTCGCAAAACTTTCCCATCGTTATGAAAAATAGTGCGTCACTAAAAAAATTGAAGAATTAATGCAATCCTAGGATGGCTCTTACTTGCTCTTGTTGAACTTCCTTTTTGAATTCTTTTCGCGCCACCCTCTAGAATGCTTCTAATTGCTAAAAAAATAATCTGTGAAAAAGTTCAATCCAATCGGATTATTTTGTCGGAAAGAGATTTTGTCTCGCGGTGTCTTACATCTCACTTGTCTCGTCAAGAGTTATAACTAAATTAAGTAATTTTCTTCGTTTTTTGTTTTTTATTTTTTTCAAAAACCGTTACTACGAAAAAAAGTAAATAAAAAATAAATGATAAAATGTACTTTTGACCCAGATCTACAACTTTTATTTAACAAATAAAATCGATTCTTTATGCATTTAATTAATTTGTTTCAATGTTTAAAGGCCCAGTGGGAGTCTTTTCTCCTTATTCGATCGGGCTGAACTTTTTAACAGATTATTTTTTAGCAATAAGGACTATTCTAGAGAGTGCCACGAAAAAATTCAAAAATCGAAAATAAGAGCCACTCTATTGTATACAGTTAAATGAGAAATATTTTTATTCAAGCTTAAAATTGTTAGTAGCTCGTAAGAAAAAGAGTAATTTACGGATTCGTAAAAAAGAAGATATCGTCTTCCGTGTTGCTTCTCATTTCGCTTCAGTTTACATCTTTATTGCGAATCTTAGCGAATTTTGCGCGATTTTTCAGACGAGGAGTGCGCGCAGAAGACCATCTGCGTGATGCTCGACGGACAGGAGACACAATTGGAGATCATTGATCACAGAGCTGGAGACATGTCAGTGAGTAAATAGCAATGTGTGATGTGTGTTTTCTCTGCACATTTGAGAATGTTGCGAATAATGTCGCCGTCGTATCAACGGAATCGCGATCGAGTGATGTTACCGTACCGATTGTATATTAAACATCGAAAGAAGTAATTTAATTGCTTTATAATGATTCGTAAGTGGACTTGTAGCGTAATTGTCTTATCAAGTTTTATCGTTGCTCGTCAAAACGTCGGGAATGAGGCAGGTTGCGGTACAAATCGACATGTAGTATACGATATGATGCGCGTGCACGTATGTAGATGCATATGAGAAAAATATGAGTGTTCTTTTTATCCGTTAAAGGAAGACGAATCGACTCGGAAGATCAATAGGCGAGAGCGGCGGAAGAGAAAGCAAAGTGAATTATTTGTTCGGATTTATCAAGATGAATCGTAGGAGAGACTTCAGCGCGCGCGCGCGCGCGTGCGCACATATGATAATATGATAAAGCGAAAACCGCTGTCAGGTGCAATATGATAAAGCGTGTATGTCCAATGGCGCAAAAAAAAGCTTTTAAAAACACGCGACCTACTGAAAAATAAATACGTTTTTTTTGTGCATTCGATAAATGCAATATTTCCACGCCACTTATCGCGTGTTTCATTATTCGAGCGACATAATTTACCGATTGATCGGAAAATAAAAAAGCCGACGATTTCTCGTCCGCCGCAGCTCCGGAAATCAAACGTGTGCGTTTCCCGCGACAAAAAGAATTTTCTTCTATTTCTTCTGTTTCATTTCTGCCGAGGTGGAGACTTTTTGCTCGACTTACAATCCGGACATATACGTGGTCGTGTACTCGGTGGTGAATAAAAGAAGCTTCAAAGAGGCGGAAGAGACGTTGCTCTATCTGACGAATCGCAATTACATGACCACTCACGGTGTGATTCTGGTCGGCAATAAAGTGGATCTCGAAAGGCAACGGCAGGTTCCGTCAGAAGGTGAGTTTTTTTTTTTTAATATAGGTTTTAATTGGACGTCGATTATTAAATAACAAATTTAGCAATTACTCAATGAAAAATTTACTCGGCGAAAAAGAGTACAAAAATCGACACTGAATAATGAAATTAAATACGTTGGAATTGCATGGATATCGGATCCTCGGTTTTTCTGTTTTTTGATACTGTTTTTTTAGTTGGCCGTCGTTTGGCGAACAGCTGCGAGTGCAAGTTCATCGAGACCTCGTTGAATCTGGATCACCACGTGGACGAGCTCCTGGTCGGCATTTTGGCGCAGATCAAACTGAACTCGAAGCGCAACCGGGACCAAGACGGCAAACGTTACAAGCACGGTAGTCAGATCTTGAAGCGGTTGCTCAGTTTTAAAGGGAAAACGAAGAGCTGCGAGAATCTGTTCATTCTCTGAGAAGCTCTTCTCGGCGACAGTACGAGTGTGCGTGTTCGCGCACATACGCTACTTGTATTCATAACAATCTTAGACTGATGTCTGCGACAATATGCTGATAGTTGCGACGTTTAATTATACCTGATTGATTGAATTTTCTTTTCGCATTTTCTCTCTTTAAAAAAAAAAAAAAAAAAAAAAAAAAAAAATTCGAGACAGAATGCAAGAAAATTAATTGTAAAACAGCGAGCAGACACTTTGGTTCTATCATGAAGAAAAAAAACTATCCTCAGGAGCCTTAAAAAGTGCGCGAGATGAAAGCAATTGATAACGGAAAACCGACCAAGAAAGGGAATCATTTACACATACATATATTATATATATATATATATATTTATACAATGTCATATATATATATACATATAAACTAATTCTATTTTGACGATCAAATGTCAATTAGAAACTATCTGTGACATTGGTGTAAACTACTACGAATAAATAAATCTATTTGTGATTATATATGTATAATGTGGAGCTATGTTTGTTATTGTGCGAGATCGAATAAAATGAGATGAGTTCCAGGCCAATACGAGCCGAAGAATAAATAAATATTCTTGGGCGCAATGAAAACGATGCAAAATATCTATTTGTATTAACACAGACGTCTGGCATATAACTCGGCGCGCACACATACATACATGTATACAAAAGAGAGACACATGGGTAACAATTTTATTTCAAAACATATCACACGCTCCTATGAGAGAACACTGCTAGTGTTGTATTACATCAAAGCGATACTTGTTACGCACAAACTGCGTGGCTTTCGCATTGCGGCTCGCTTTCCGGAAATTGGATATATTTTTTATTCAGGTTTGTTAGGTAGTCTATTTCAACTAGTTTGAAATAGACGGAGTATAAACATGAATGTTTTATATGTGGATTTTTAATAAACTCGTTTATTTCTGCTAAAAGGTAAGATTTTCCCCGTTCATTTTTATTTAAATAGCACGATAACAGACTTCGACGGAAGAGCAGGATGGTTTCGGCGGCGGACAGATCGTCGACAAACGAGGGCAGCATGGTCCGAAAGTGATCGGACAACAACGGGGTGGCGGAACAAACGGCGGTCTCTGAGCGGGAGATGAGCGGGGAAGTTCCGTAATTCGCGAGGGAAGGATTACGCTCCGTGACGGCGGCGACGAGACGTTTGGAGATTTGCTGCACAATGGAAAGAAATGATCAAGCAACTTTTTTTCACAGCGCGATATTCTCTCTCGACGGTAATTTATCTTCACATAAGTTTTACAAAGTTTAAATTCGCGCACCAGGCATCAATAGCACGTATCAGATACTTCAGTTCTTCCATGTCGTTCCAACACGGCTCAGATTTCTTCTTCTCTCTCTGGCAAGACACGTTGTAGTTTTTCTATTTCTTTCGGATTTTATATTCTCATTAAAACTTATAATAAGACGATTTCACTCTCTTCCGCGTTATGCATCACAAATTTTGATTCTGACAGATAATTTTTCTTTTCGCGAGAAAGAGAGAGAGAGAAAGAAGTGTTGCGCGCGCACGCACAATGAAATTGTAGTTTTCGACGTAAAAAAAAAATCAAACTAACTATAATAAATTTTTTAACAAACAATTTTTTTCCTCGAATACACGCGGCGACGTAACAGTTTAAAAACTGTCATGTAGATATAAATTTGTTTATAAACTTTATAAAACATTTTATACAAGTTTTAAATGATTCTAATAGTGTGTGAGATATATAATTCGCTTTGTTTTTTTATTTGACGGAGTAATTACGGACGGAATTATGGCCAGCGCTTATCAGAGATTAATGTTGAAGATCGCCTCGGCGCTGCCTGAAAGATTCCGTGCCGCGTTTTTACATCCCGCAGGTTACGACATTGTTCTTCTATAGGAAAAATTGTGTCGAGTTTTCTCGGAAAAAATATAAATCGTAAAAAGAGAAAAATTTGTTTTCGACTATTAGGACCGACCACAGTATTTTTCTGGGCGCCGACGTTTAAATGGGGCTTGGTAATAGCGGGCATAGGAGACTTGAAGCGACCCGCAGACACGATTTCTCTCAGCCAAACCGCGAGTCTCATGATTACAGGTGCTATATGGTCCAGGTAGATATTTAGAATTACAAAGTTCGCGACAATACGGTACGTACTTTAACTTTCTCTCTCCAATTGATGCTATTCAGATACTCACTGGTGATCACACCCAAGAATTACAATTTATTCAGCGTCAACTTGTTCACCTGCGGCACGGGAACGTATAATTTCGTAAGAGGAGTTTTACACCAAATAAAGCAAAGCAGAAGCGAATAACGGAGTGTTATTCGCACGAAATAATGAAGAACAGAAATGCAGTTGTAAAATCTCGAGTTTTATTCAATAAAAAAAATAACTATTTTACGGTCACGCTGACTATTCGTATGTCGTCATAAGGTTTGTCGCTCTTGGGATTCGTCTTCACTTGGCTAATGTTTTGCACCACCTCCATTCCTTTGTGAACTCGGCCGAACACCGTGTGTTTGTTATCCAACCACGGCTGCAATCCAAAAGAAAAAACATTAAAATGCTGCGTCAAGTATAGTTCGGAGAACAAAATCTCACGCTGCTAGACGAAATTGTACTCACTGTCGGTGTCAATGTAATGAAAAACTGACTGCCGTTCGTGTTCGGTCCTGCATTAGCCATGCTCAATGTGTACGGTCTGTCGTGCTTCAGGTGCGGCCTGAATTCGTCTTCGAACTCGCCACCCCAAATACTTTCGCCGCCGGTGCCAGTTCCGGTGGGATCGCCTGTCTGTATCATGAAGCCCTTAATAACTCTGTGAAATATGTGACCGTTGTAGTAGCCGTTCTTCGCGTGAACGCAAAAATTCTCCACCGTCTTGGGAACGTCCTTGCCGAAAAGATTCACGTGGATGTCGCCAAGCGCCGTGTGAACGATCGCGGTATCGTATATCTTCTGCACGTTTGTGGCCTCCGTGGAGGATATGATGTCTTCCTTGGACGGCTTCTCGTTGAAGACATCTCGATCGCATTCCTGACTCTTGGTGTCTTCCGGTTCTCGTCGCGTGAACATGTAGAAGCGGTTCTTCTTGTGGGCTGTGCAAAACAACGTCGGATCGGATCGGTTCATCTCCAATGTGGGATTTTCAGAAGCCTCCATTTCGACGGTCACAGCGGCGGTTGTTTTCCTCGCTTTGCCCTAAAACACAATATTATAGATTAATGACGATTGTGGTTTTCGATTCTCGTAATAATTACTCAACTTGTGGTTTACTCAAATATGCGCATACCTGGAATAATGCCAGTTGCATGGGTCGTATATTTTCGGGTTTTCCCATGATTTTGATACAACGATTTGTATAAAGATTTACCATTTTGATACCTAGCATGGTAGGATATAAAATAATATAACCAGATTCATCGAAAATGATATTTCCCAAATTCGTCTCGGTTTTGTCCAGTTCTCTTTCAACGGCCATTCTGATAAAAATAAAATTATCAACATTTTTAATTAAACCGTCTGAAGAGAATAAACTATAAAAAATATACGCGCATTTACCGGCGTCCGAATTCCATGTTTGGCAATTGCTGTACAGTTTGTTGCAATTCGCTAAATCTCTGAAGCGCTTCGTCAAATATCCTGTACAGCTTGCCCGTTCGGAAGTTAAAAACTCTAACTTTTCTATCACCGCTGAGAGATGAGAATCGTTTGCCATCGGGTGAGATTGCTAAGCCACACGGATAAGTTTTATTTTTAGCAAACTCGAATAGATCAGTGTCTAACTTTGATTCAAATAATACGCATTTGGGAAATTTGTATTCCGTTTTTGGACCAGTCCAGTATTCTAATATTCCCGCTTTATCCACCGAGATACACGTTTCGTAAACGGGATTATACTGCAAGAAAACATATAATATTGTTTTAATTTTTTTAAATAAGATAAATGAAACTTTTGATATATTTCCTTAAACTCTCTTACCTTCATAATAACTACAGATTTAGTGTGCAAATTCTCAAGTACACGTAAAGGTGTATTTGTCCCCTGACCGTCATAAACATATATTTTATTCGATTCTTGTGAAGACACTGCTATCGCAGATATAGCATCACCAGCTGAATATATCCATTCAGTGCAAAGCGGTACGAAGTCCAACTTAATCATATTTATCATATCTTAAACAAAACAAGATGTATAAAAATTTTAAGATATTTCTTTTATAAACATCTGAAAGATATAAATCACATACACATATGTAAAAGTTTTTTTATACTCACCAAAATTAATAACATCAAAAATCTTCATAGTTTTATCTATACTAACTGAACACATGTGAACGCCATTGCAGCTAGCAGACACTGACTGTATTGTCATTAAATGTGCACGAAAGTGTTTTACAAATTCTATCAATTCTTCTTGCTTTTTCCAAAATTTTACATGTCCGTCACAGCTAGCAGTTATGACAAAGTTGGACCTGCATCAATATGTTTCTGGTAAGTATATGTTAACAAATACTATTTTACACTTTTAACAAAATATTTTTCAAATATACTTACTTTGTTACTAAAATATGAGTAATAACGTCTCTGTGCATATAAGATTTTTCATAGCATTCACAGCAGGGCAAGTTATCTATATACACCTGTTCATACTCCAGCACTACAAAAGATAAAAAATATTGAATAAATAAACTTAAGAGATTCTTTTATCAAGAAGTGCATCAAATACAAAAAATACAATTAGGGATACAAACAGATATTTGAAAACCTTGTAAAGCTACAAAGAACACTTTTATTATACATTGAACAATTTTAAAATATGTATAACAAGGATAAAAGAAGAATGAATCAAAATAGTTATAAAACATGCAGGGTTATTTTAATTGTTAATTACTAAGAAAGTGGTCTACGCAACTTTTAGTACACGCTAACCTCTTTGTTTCTTTTGCGGCGCAGCTTCTGAAGGTAATGGTCCAATCCATCCATCTTCCGTATCGCTTTCCTCGTGTTCGCGTTTGCCACTCATTATTATTATTATCACGTATAATTATACTGTTTTACTTGCTTTATTTACAATAACAAATCAATTCTTTGCTCTCTTGCATAATCATTACAATTTTTAACCACAACATAAACAGAGAAGCTTTCTAAGGATTTTACTCTATTAAACAAAAAATAAACACTAGCAGACAACAAATGCAAATCCATAAATCACTAAAAACATCTTTGTACGGATTGGTTGCATCAGAGAAAAGACTGAGAGCGGCCATATGAGAAACTGGCCGCGTTCAGCAGAACTCAGCGCTTAGCAAGCGCTTTGCGATTATTGCTTGTCATTGGCACATACTTTTTTATTTCAAGCGGATTTACCGCTATAAGAAGAGACCAATCACAGACAATAAGCGTAAAGCGCTTACTAAGCGCTGAGTTCTGCTGAACGCGGCCACTGTTAGGCCTGGTTTATGCGGGCAATACGAAATTGACGAATGCGTATAAACAGAAGTATTGAAATTCTATAGTTGAACTTTACCGGTTCCGGCATAAGTTAACGAAACCAGTCTTTAATAGCTTTTTTGCCCTGTAAGCAATGGGTGCGTTCAGACAACTCAACAGTTGCACAACGGTTGAGAGATAATCACTTATGATTGGATCATACTTTTGGAACCGCTGCAGGTTTTGAAGAATAGTCCTATCTTAAGTGTTGATCTCTCAACCGTTGAGTTTTCTGAACGTAACCAATCGGGTGATACACATTAGCAACTACATAAACATGTCAACGAGCGACTTGTCGGTGCGTACGCCACAAATGAACATGATTTTATTCCTATGTCCTTATTGCTATGTCCAAAAGTTGTCGTTCTATTCTGTGCTATGTATGCCCGATCAAAAAAAATTATTAAATTAAAAAAAAAAAAAAAGAAATTATATTCCTTTATGAAACAATACTTTAAATTTATTCGTACCAAGTTACACATGTACATGCGTGTGCTATATTTTTTAACCACACCATAAGCACTACATGTTACTGCATAGAACCATGTCCACGTTTGGATATAGTGTACTCACCGACAAGTCGGTCGTTTACATGGCTACGTAGTTATCAATTTTCTCCACTTGTGCACATAGCGCTGGTTTACAAGGCGGATATGCTATTATTACAGTTTTTCATATGGCTCTGGTCGCTCTCAGTTTTCTCTATACTATGACTGTAGTGTCGCTGCGTTCTTATCGTTCTTATGATAAGAAAGAGAATTAGAAAAAGTGAAAAAGGGCAACAAGCACATTGCAGCTGAGCGGAGTACAGTGTAATAGTAAAAATGGCTACTTGGGTGAAATTTGGTCGCTCTTTTTCCAGAAACTTTGCATCCACTGCTGCTGCCAAACACCAAACCTCAGGTGAATAAAGTAATAGTGTTTGTAATAAAATCTATTCATCTGCGTGAAACGATCGAGTTCGCATTAAAATACGTCACGCACAAGTACTTGACATCCAACTTTTATATCAACGTTGATTGTTTTTTAATTGATTGTTTTTTTTATGTCTTCTACTTTGCGTTCGAGAAATCGTAATATGTTTTGTCTTCTAGTCAGGAGAAGATATAGGATATCAAATAAATTATGTGGCACTGTTATATAACAACGACACATTTGTGTGCTTCACAGAGCAGACTGTTCTTCTATGGAAAAGACTCTCGTATTTCGTAGCTTTCCCAGCCATTGGTTTGGCAATGGTTAATTGCTATTTGAATCATCAAGCTCACGAGCACGATGAGCGTCCGGAATTTGTCAAATATGACCATATGAGGATAAGAACTAAGGTATAAGATATTGATATCAGAACGTTTACTGTGGGAAATAGATACATCTTGAAGCAAGCTGCATTTGTTAATATGTGACACATAATCTTTCATGTTGCTACCATTGCTTCGTGATTTCAGCCTTTTCCATGGGGCGATGGCAATCATACTTTGTTCCACAACCCAAAAGTCAATGCTCTACCTGATGGTTATGAGGATGAATAACTTTATTTAGAATGAGATAAAAATCACATTTTCTGCTAGCATTCTCTGTACTATATATATTCTATATTGTATTGCTTATAGAAGAGATTCAATGAATAAATCTCGGTAAAGATATAATTTGATATCTGCATTATATATTCCTGCTTAGGTATCTTATGTAGTTAATATATATATATGATAATATAAAGTGACAATAGCTTTATAGTTTAAGTTTGAAATTAATTAGGAAGTAATAATTGAAACATTCTTTTTTTTTCAAAAGATATTGCAAGAGACTGCATATAAAGTCAAGAAAAAAGCAACTAAAGCTGAAGTCTTATATATCAAAGAAATATATCATGAAATTAAATGACATCATTTATTAATTTCAGATTTGTACAAAAACATTTCTCTGTGAAAATAATGCTGATTTTTTGTGAAATGAATTGGACTATAATAATGATAGTTTCACAGTTTTTATAGATCTTTACTGCAAAGATTACCAAGAGAAAATCGCGCATGTTCGTTGTTTTTAATTTGAATACATTATATCTCTTTGGAAGAACAGTTGTTAGTTGCAGTTTTATCACTGCAATTTGGTTACAGATTCTGATAATAAACGCGTTACATATAGTCATCTCACATAAAAAGAATATGTACATGTGTGTGTGTGTGTGTGTGTGTGAGATTGTGTAGAAACATGTAATTATCACATAGAAGTTTCGTGATTATCACAATACATAGTTATCACATAAAAATTGTACAGTTATCACATAAATACAGTTCTCACACATTTAATCGATGTATCGTATTTGTTATATACCATAATGATCGCTTGTATGTCGATGATATATATATTCTAACTGACGCCGAATCATTCTGTGAGACTGTACGCTAATTAATTAATTTTCAATCGATTCAAGTGAAAGCGACATATAAGAAATTATCATAATTTTGCGATTTGTAATCTCTCATATATCAAGCGGCACATTTGAATGAGAGTTAATCTAAATACAGAAGTAATCTGTATGAAAATGGACTCTAAAAATTACGTGAACTCTGTATTAGTAAAGTTCGTTTTTGTTCTTACATATAATTAAAATATCTTATATCTATAGAACATATATAGAAGAGACATCTTAATTATCATAGAAAACAAATGTGGCTGCACTATAAAGGTTTGAAACAAAAAATAACAAAAGAAACAAACATGTTTTTTTTTTTTTTTTTTTATTAAAATATAAAAAAATGATACGTACAATATCCTGTATAAAAATATTTTTGTCATAAATGAGAAAGACTTTACATGTAAGTCTTATAACAAAAACTCTTATTGTTAGTAGGCTATACAATCGTATAGTCTAATATACGGTTGAGCTTTTTTTAGAAAGAAAACAGGTTGTAATACTTTTCATAATCTAAGTGAAATATTAGAGAATGTCATCAATTAATAAATTTTTAACAGACAAAATTCTTTTTAACAGTACAAAATTTATCAACATAAATGATAAATGTTGACAACTTAATGGCAATTATATACAAAAAATAATAGTACAAAAAATAATGTAGTTACTATGAATAACTTTATAACATAATAACTGCTTTTTTCATGTTATAAAAACAAAACATATTATCTATCTTATCTCTCTTATCTATCTTTGGAATTTCATTCAGATCTTATGTAATAACACCAACACACAATTTCCACAAGAATATAGATTCACATTCATATAGATTCGCACAAAGAGAGTGTCACAAAATTACTATTAATCTATGCGTCAGTGTTACATAAAACATACTTAATTACTATAGAGGCCATTAGAATGAATATTATCAAAATTAAAGATACTTTTAATAGACACATTGTTAGTGAGCAAACATTGTGTAAAACATTTTGATTCTCTTTGCCTAGTCGTAGGTGTCTATGTACACAGAAAGAAGTCATGAAGAATGAGAGAAAAAAAGATTAATAACAACAATACTGAACTGTTTTTAATGTTAGTCTTCTTGCGCGTATTCAATGACGTACACTGCGGCACTTTGGCAAAGTACTGCTATATATAAAAAATAACGTGTGTGTCATCACAGTTTATCACGTCGTTCTTTTTTTTTTTCGTTAATATCGTCGTTTATAAAAAAATGGTAAAGAATGTAAAAAATTAACGTAGTTAGTTAATAAAATATTAGTGTCATATTTTTCGTAATGCAAGTCAATAAATAATATTATTTATTGTTAGTCAATAAATAATAGTATTTATAACGGGTCATATCTGCGCATGCATATTTTATGATGTTGTGACTTCCAATGCAAACCCGCGCAACGCTTGGAACAATAAGGAGCGCTCAAACATCCTTTGCAATATACCGTGCTTATGCGTTTGCAACGCAAGCACGGTATGTGTTCGTTGTCACTTTTTGTATCGTTATCTCCCTTAACAAAATTTATTTTATTTTCTTCTACATTAACTTCTACGTTAACTTGAGAAATCTCATTCTTACTATCCACTTTTTTCGCGTTATTTTGAACATTCTTACTAGCATAACTACTAATATCCATTTCATTAAACATCGATTCAGATATAGTTTGTACCTTCAGAATAGTCGGTACGATTTTTGCCTCATAATTTTGTCTAGAATTGCACGAAAGTTTTGTCATGTCTGATTCGGAAATCCTAATATTTTTCTCGGAATTATTCGAAAGTTCAGTAGAATTTGATGTGGAAATATCTTCAGTATTATTGCACGTTCTTTTATCTGAAGTTTCACTCGATATGTCATGGTCATTATTATTGTGTTCTTCTTTACTTTGATCCTCCGTACCAATTTGAAATTGCAATGTCGCGCTAAGCTCAGTGTCAAGAGCCAATTTGTTATTAAAAGCGTCTTCGATTTGAAAAGTTGTCTCGGGACTAAGAATATTTTCATCGAATTGAAATTCCTCTAGCAATGTCACATTGTCTTCAGTACTATCAGCATTTAACTCATTAGAACATGGTGTGCGATTTTCATTTATTATTACTAATGTGTCTCTATCTTTCTTACTAATATCATTATCGTCAACGGATGCTTCGCAGTTATCTATGTACTCTTCGTCAGTTTGATTTTCTACAGTAGACGAAAGTTGCAACGTCACGTTTTCTTCAGTATTAGGTACGTATTTGTTACGAGCATTTTCAGCTCCAGAAACATTTTCACTTTTGTCTTCAACGGACATATTTTCTTTTATAATCGTATCTTCAGGGAACTGTAATGCGATATCGTCTTCAGTCTTAGGAGAAATAACCTTGTGTTCAGTAATATCAAAAATTTCCTCGTTATCAGTGTAATTTGTGTGCAAGTCAGTTTTTGTTATTGTTGATTTATATTCCTCTTTCTTATTAATATTGTTTGATGCTTTATCATACGATTCTTCACCGGACACTTTACAGTTATCTTTGTAATCTTCTTTATTTTGATTCTCTACAGCTAGTTGCAGTGTCGTATTTTCTTCGATTTTAGGAACATATTCGTTGTTAAGAGCATCTCTAGTAAATAAATCTTCTTTCACGTTCGTATCTGGAGATTGTAATGTGACATCGTCTTTAGCCTTCAAAAAACTGATCGTGTCCTCTTCATAATCAGAGATCATCTCATAATCAGTGAAATAATAGGGTGTGTGCGTGTCGTGTTTCTTCGTTGTTAATTTATCATTATCTTTCTCACTAGTATTCCACATTTCGTCATCCGACTTTTCATCGGATACTTCACAATTGTCTTTGCTATCTTCTTTATTGTGATTATCTATATCAGATAGGGATTGTAATGTAGCATTATGGTCAGTGTTAGAAGCACATTCACTGCTAAGACTGTCGTCTTCGTTGGAAGCGTATCCTCTTACGTTTACACTCGTGGATTCGAGCTGGGCTCTTAACTTACGCGCGGAAATTCGCGGACTTGCGTGGCGTTTGTACACGACCACGCGTTCAAATATTTTATTAATAGTCTTAACACCACTGTGAGTGTCCACGTTTGCCGCTTTCCTTATCGCATCTTCAAATTCTGTTGAGATCGTGTCGATATCGGCCAACTGTATCGCACTTCGGTTCGATGTATCTTGCGTTTCATTTGTAGTTTGACACAAATCTGCTTCCATCGCATTGTCCTCTAAGACACGTGGTTGGGATAATGTCGCGTCCGATACATGATTATCTTCCTCAGTACATGTAACCGTGTCATCTTGCTCGTCGATCACCAATCTCTCCGGATCGAAATCACATCCTTCGTCAGAGGTATTACGGGAATTGGCAACTGACAACGCTTTTTCGTTCTTATCTTGTTCTGTATCCAAACGCAATCCCATTATATCTCCCACTGTATCTTTACAGTGTACGCATGTCTGAGATATTCCGATGCATTCGCATCCGTTCAACGAAAACGGTTTCAAATTATACGACGATGCAATTGGGGTCGAACTACGAGGCGCGTAAGATATGATATTTTGGCTTTTAGATTTAGATTGGTTGATGCTTTCTTCATTATTATTGCGCGTTACATGAACATCATCGAGGATATTATCTACTTTATCACTTTGATTTTCGTTGTTACATGAGAAATGTGCATTATTTTCTATGTTTATTACTAAGTTTTTCGATGTCTTACACATATTTTTTTTGTTATTTACATTACTACTTGCAAATTCTGGATTCTCGTTTGAGTCTTCGTCAATTTCTGGCATGTCTAGAGGTTTTGTTTTTTCAGCTCGTGACTTGTTGCAAGACGTATTTGTGATTGAATCGTCTTCCGGCACATTTAAGTGTTCCGACAGCTGTTTCGTGATCGAGATTTCCACATTTTCCTTGGATATTTTCTCTGTTACGGAAGATATTGGCGTCGAACTATTTTGTAACTGATTATCCGAGCAATAATCTTTCAAAATCTCATTTGTGCGCTGACGCATATATTTGTGTAAAAATAATGACAATTGTGTTGTCTCGTCGAGTTTCTCAGATATGTTCTTTGACGCGTTTTTACGTATCCACATAAGTATTTTGTAATTCGATCCTAACTGTTTGCACAATAAAAGTTTTTGAATATCTGTTAAAAAGCCTAAATCTAAGTAAAATTTATTAGAGGTAATAAATTTGTTTAATGTAATGCGAGCTTGAGTTTTCCCTGAAAGTGTATCACATGTTGTATTTTGTAAGCGTTTTGAGTTTTGCGACGTGGAAGTTTGTGGCGCGATTGGTGTAAATGACTTTTGCGGTAAATTTTGCGTGTCTGTAAATTCTTGTTGATTTGATCTTTTATTTGATATATTTGAATTGTTATTCTGGAGTTTTGAAGTTTCTATCATACTGTTAAACCTGGAGTTTTGAGCGTTCGTCGTTGAATTATTTATCGTGTCGTTTCGACCTGTGGATGCGTATTGATTTTTCTTAATATTTTGCAAATTATTGGGTACAATTTGCAGACAATCCGCACAATCCGCATGGCACAAGTTGTGTCGTAAATTTTTCCGCGACATTGGTTGATTTGCTAAAAGTAAAAGTTGCTGCGCAAACGGATTTGCTGTGTTTTGTTTATACGTAGACGTCTTCGCTAACTGTTGCAACCGCGTGAACGAACTTACCGCATCGTTTTCCTGCGCAGGCAGATTAGCAAAAGTTTGATGCCGCGTAGACGAATTGGCTAGATTTTGCTGATATCTTGACAAATTCGCTACCTGTTGTTGCTGCACGTATACGCTTGTTAAGTGACTTTTTTGTTGTATCTGTTGTTTCACAGGAAGATTTGCTAATGTTTGATACTGCACAGATTGGTTTACTACTACATTTTGCTGTTGAAGAGACGGATTTACTAAAATCTGATGCTGCATAGACGAATTGGCCAGATTTTGTTGGTACACAGACGACTTTGCTGGCTGTTGTTGCGGCACAGACGGATTTGCAAAACTGTGCTGCTGAATATTAGAATTCGCTAAGTTTTGTGGTTGATTTGCTAAGACAAATAAATACTTAATAGATATGTTTACCACATCTTGCTGCGGCACAGTTTGTTGCGTTGTCGGAGTCATAACAGGCACATCTACGATTTGAGACGATATGATTTGAGACATTCCCCTATTTAAGGAAGCATCTGTAATGTTAATGTTATTATTATTTCAGATGATATGCTATTTGAATAATCTAGGATGTTTAGATATTACAGGATAAAATCTGATATATGTGGGATACATACTTGTTTGACACGCGGATCCAGACACATTAATATTATTCGACCCAAACGCATTCGATATGTACGTGACATTATTCAAATTCATAGGAGCCTGTTGAACAATTGACATCGATATTACTCTGTTTGGACACGACGGAGGTGGAACATTATTCGCATGTTGAACACTTGATGTCGATGTCACCCCGTCTGGATATGATGGAGATGAAACATGATTTGCATTTCGAGCACTTAAAGGCGATGTTATTCCGTTCGGATGTGATGGAGATGGAATATTATTTGCAAGTTGTTGTTGCTGATAACTACTTGATGCATGTTGGTTCCGATATCGATAGCTGGTACTTCTTGAAAATTCTTGGTAGCTGATATCCGAGTTCGTTGAAAAGACATTCGGCAGTGTCGAAGATTGTGATCTACCGCGATTTGATGTTTTCGTACTTGAAGGTGAAAGTGCACTTTGCGAACTCATTTGCGTGTTATTACGTATAAAATTAGAGTTATGAGAAGTGTTATTAGTAAAATGTGATATATTAAGATAAGTTCCCTTAGGTAACTTGTAGAAATGAGAGTAGTGATCTATGACAATGGCTAATTTGATATATTCGTCGACTGTTAAAGACGGCAGACCTGTAAATACGTTAAAAAAATCCATAGCACTCTTATAACTTCTTACGTGTAGCATCTTTCTCAACTTACATATATTCTTATTTAATTCCGCCATATTATCTTTCATCTCTTGCACTTGTTGCTTAGAAAGAATGCTATTTTGCATTATAACAAATGTAACATCTCTAATGGAGCGAATATGATGTAAGCTAATCATAATATTTTTTATCGCACTTCTTATTTCTGTGAATTGTTTTCTAAAGGAATCTAAAGTATGTGGAATCATACTATCGCATTCTGTACACGATGAACTTCGCTCGGTAACTTGGCTCGGTACTTGCGAGTTGGATGTTAAATTAAATATATTAGATTCCATTTGTGAGGTAAAAGATGATATCGGAGATCTGAGATCTTCCCAAGATCGGACCTTTATATTTCCAAAACTCTTTGTTTTTAGTGTCTGTTCGTCTGTTGTATTCTCTGCTGATTGTTGCTTCGGATCGGATGTTTCGCACGCAGACCTAATTGATTCAGGATCATTCTCACTTGTAATTTGCGTGTCTTGTTGCTTTTCAGGTTGTTCCGCACTTGTATTTGAGTTGTACTTTAAAAGTTCAAAAAGAGCCTCAGGATTGCCCTTATATTTGTTCAAGTTTTCCAAACATACATTCAATGAATTCAAAGACGCTTTCATAGAGAATGTTTGAATCGCTTCAGGATGCGTCTTGGGTTTAATTTGTAACTCTAACTCAATATTACCGTCATCAGTGATCGGTAATTCATTAAGACAATTATCTGATGACAAATCTGCTATGAAGGATATTTCGTTGTCGATACATTTATCCTGGGAAGAACGTTCTTCTGGAAGGATCGATTTGGAAAGAGATGTTGTTGACACGTGATTGCCTATCATAGTTTTCATCACATCTTTTGTTACGGTATTGTTACATAACACTGTTTTAAAGATTTGTGATCTATCACAGCTATTAACATCATTATCTTGAACATCGAAAGACTCTGTTGTGGATTTATTTGGCGATTTTGAGCTTGACTTTTGACTTTGAGAATTTTCTTTTAAAGATATAATTTCAATAATTTCTTCTTGTTCAATTTTTGCACTCTCTTCTACATGTGTCAATTCTGAAAGTGATGATAACATTTCTTCATTATTTTGCTTCTCCACGTTGTTTGTTGAATCAGCGTGTTCCACGTTAGATAGTTCTTGATTCTCTTGTTGTTTCTGCGAATTTTGCATCACGTGTCTCTGATCTGCTTCGTTTAAAAAAATATCTATTTTTTTATTTTTGTTTCTTATATTTTCTTCTATTATCGGTTTATTCGTAAACCATGACATCTCCTCGCTACTTTCCGCAGTATTTAGTGTACTATCTATGTCACTATTATCTGCAGCAGAATGCGCCAAAAAATTCTCTAAGTTTTTTGCTGCTGCTGGAATTGTATTCGTCGCACTCTTTGGAAAAATGCTAGATGAGGGAGAGGTTTTAACTTGCCAATTTTGCGTTTCTTCTTTATTACTTTCTTCTGTGTTCTCGGAAAACAGTTCCATATTACCGCCATTTAATGACGCATAACTTTTGTTTCTTTTCATCTTTTTTGATTGACGATTGTCATCTGGACATTCTAGTTTTCGTTTTAACGTTATTTTAAGATCGTTTTCTTCATTTGGTAAAGATACATTTTTTTTTTTATTAATTCTTCCCTCGTCTCTAGATCGTAGATGTAGTTTTATTTTTTGTAACATAGGCATTGTTATATTTTCGCCTATGTTCTCATTTAACAATTCTAAACTACTTTCTGCGCATGTATCTGTTGCATAAGAAGTTGATCTTTTCGCTTCCTCACCTTCTACGTTACGAGAACTGCATAGCGTTTTTTCTGATGACGAACTACATTCTTGAGTTTCAGTCTGATAATCGTTACTATTGTTACGTGTTCTACCGCGATTCGCGGTAACTTGAGAAGCATTGCACATGTCCGAATTTACGATGTTATCATCGGTACCTTCGCGAATCTGTATTTCCTCTCTCGTCTGTTGCTCTCCATCTCGACGTCTCTCTTCACAAAACGGAACTGAATGTTGACTCACGTCCTGAGATAAGATTCTCGCGCTGAAATTACACAGAGAAATAAGATCTTGTTATTCGGAGAATCACATTGCAAAATATTACAGTTACAAAATGCAAAACATATTTTAACAAAATATATTTGCACATGCGTAAGGATGCAAATCATTTTAGTGCGCGAGACGCGGTCGGAATAAAGCTCCGAACGAAAACGATGTAATGTCATCGGAGTTCACGAACTGCGCATATTACGTCATAATAAATCCTATATCGATTATTCTTCTCGTGAGAGTTATTTTGATACATCGTTTTTTTTCTCTGCTTTTTCTCGACTGACAATCTGACTTTCTCGATGTTTCCACCGATTGTTTGCTACATTATTCTCTTTATTGCGATCAAGTGGTAAGAGTAAAAAATTAATTTTTTTCATTTTGTTATTCCGTGATGAGTTGAAGTCCGGAAGTTGAACTCGGCGCGTTGTTTTTGCACTGTGATTAGACGGAATCGTCAGTCAGACAGATTGTTTGTCTTATTTTAATTAGCCGAATAAGCGACCTTGTGCTTATCGTCTGCGATTAGTCGACGCATAACGAGCTCTTTGTAATTTAGTCTTCTACACATTTATATGCGTTATAGCTTCGGGGCGCTCACGCGCTTTAAACGTTAGTCTATCGATCGTCGAGTGTAAAACGATGCGCGCAATCGAAAAAGAACGCACATCTGTCGCGTACCCTTTATGAAAAACAAAAAACAACTCTTCGCAACACTTGTAACGCGACTCAAGTCAACTTAAACTTAAAAATCACAGTAGTCTTACATTTAACAGTACATTTTAACAGTTTGATCTAAGTTAAGTTTTGTTGAAATTTTTACTGAAACTATTGTATTAAATTGTTTACACGCGATTATTTGATCGCGTTTTACCTACATTAAAGTGTCTTCGTTTATCGAGTCCATTTCTCCCGCCAAATAATCAGCGTCTTAACAAATCTAATGATTCTCCTCTTGAAATCAATGATATATTGTTGCACAACGTATTTAAAGTACACTCTGTTGTAAAAAGGAGTCCAGAGATCATGTCCTGTTCATTGTAGTGACAAAAATAATATTAGATATGCGCGTATATGAGTGTTACGGTGTAGCGAATAATAAACGTGAAAATTAAAAGAGAAGTTCAGGATACTGAATAAGGTTATATTATGTGTTACGCAACTGGAAAAAGATTAGAGTTTGAGGAGGAATTCCTTCTATTAGAAATATATTCACAAAAAAGGAGTTAACAGAGATTTTATGCAAAATAGTTGATTGTATAAACAAATGCTTGTTGCACATTGTACACATCTATCAGTCTACATTGACCTATTGCCAAATGTCACGTAAATATGTTGAATAAATACAAATATACACACATACATCATAAATAAATATACTTTTGTTAAATATTTAAAACATATACGTACAATTTTTATTTTTAATACATGCGCCGCGAAAAGTTTATAATGTTCTTTTTAAAAAAAAAAAACAACAACAGAAAATTTGAAAGAACTTTTTTATTATGTGAAATAACTTTTCATTACTTACTTAAGAAAACGATTAATTACTTAAAAACATCAATTTATTAATTTCGTCGAGTATTATCGTTACACCATCACATGCACCATACAATCAAACATTTATGTATTTGCTCACTTAAATCGATACGTACTGGCACTGATGTTAAAATCACAATCAGCGAGCACATAAAAGTTGACACCTGTTTGTGACGCTCACTACAAGTTACAAATACCATTTATTTATAACAGAAAAGATGAATCGAGCGTCTGAGTAAATGGAACCACAATCGTTGACTGATGAATCTTCACTGCGGTCCTGAAGCAACCCTCCGGATTTTATAACTTTTGTAACTCTACCTCTGGAATTGAGTTCTACAAAGATACAGGACGCCTGAAGAGAAGGAGTCCAAAAAGTAATAAAATTAAGGAACGATTGTGAATCAGGTCTAGAAGAATAAGAATTCGATTCTTTTTCATCTTTCGCAAACGTTTGACGCTACGTTATGCGAGGAATATTCTTTGTGCGCGCGTGAAAAAAGTTAAAATGTGTGTGAATATGTATAAATGTCATATATAAGAAATAAATTAAAACTAAAGAGAACAGTTTTCTTCTATTCGCTCGTTATCTAACTGTTCTCTTTTCTTTCACTGCGCGTTCCTGACCACCCCTGACGGTCACTGACGATATGAACCGGAGTAAGCTACTTTACACCTTTATATGAAGAAAGATGAAACCTTTTCCCCTCTCTTCTCTCCATCTCTACATATTTCTCGGACGGATTGTTGCCGTCAGACGTCACTATTTAATGACGTGGTGTGCTTGTCGCAACTCGAACGTCGAACGTGCTAGTAATATATTGTTTATACCGCTTAAGCGTACGAAACTCACCGATCTTTTTTTCTCTCCGTAGATGTTTATATTCGTTGATGTTTATGTTCAATGACTTTCGGAGTGTTTGTATATATTCAATCTTCAAAGAAAGCAAGGAGAACTCACGCTTAGAGATTTGTTAGATCATCAGAGTATATATACTAAACTAAACACAGCTAATTAAAGAATTCGATATTTTTCTAGGAACAGTTTATGCATTATTATATTATTATTTGTTTGTGTATTAGTTTTTAAAATTAATAATTTTCTAATATTGTTATTATATATTATTTTTTTTTATCTACTTTTTCTACAATATTTGTCTCTTGTAATATAAATGAAAAAATCAAAGCTTTTAAATATTTATGAAAATATATATTTATTTATATTTATATATTTTTATATTTACTCAACTTTTTTTACGTATCATAAATTAAAATTTTTAATAAAATTTTAAAATATATAAATAAATAGAATATATAAATAGAAATATCCAGATAAAAAGTCGATTGAGATCTTGTCGAATATATTTTTCTGGGTAGGCATTAACCTTCACCTTTCGGTTTGAAAGTTTCAAGGATCTCAGGAATCTGAGACCCGACAACAATTTGTTTTATGATCGTGAGCATACTTTAGTATTCGGTTACAAAATTTATGACATCATCTGCGCTCATTTTCAGCTTGTGTCGTGTCTAGCAAAATTACATACTTGCACGTATCGCTAGTCACAATTAATATTTGTAATTGATATTTGTTTAAAAAACCAATTTTCAAGAATGTAGAAAATGTTACATTTATACTACTTAATATAATAATTATGTCACATTTAATATATTAATTATACTGCACGATATATTATTGTTATATAACGTTTCGGATCGATGAGCATAGTATCCGATTAGTAACTGATATGAAAAAACTTTATTCAAGAGCGGCTTTTATACAGCTAGAAAAAAATCTTGAAATTTGGAAAGCATTTTAAAATGCTTTCAAAATAGATCGCCGTTCATTAAAGATAAAAATATTATCTTTAAAACATTTAAAAATATTTAAATTATTTAAAATATTATTTTCTCTTTTCCTTTTAAGATTCGGAGAATTATCTCTTAAAGTAAACTGATATTAGAACTACTGATAAGTCGACGTCAAGATGCGCAGAAAATGTTAAAGAACGAAATCATTCACATGTAGGTAGCAAATATGTGGAACGCAGTAGGCGCAGTGATTTTTGATCACACAATAATTTTTATTAATACAATCAAGATGTAATTTTATTTAATTGATTTGCAAAAGTGTAATTTAGAATTTTTAAGTAACAAATTGATAATATATTTTCTGATTTAAGTAGCACCAAACAAGATTAATCGTTGAAAAAAAGTTCAAATAAGATATAAAACATGTTACTCACGCGTTTCCTACTCGCATATATAATGTTCGTCTATTGAGTTTATAAAAATTTTGACAACAAAGAGTCTGTGACAAAAAAAAGATCAATGAGAATCAATGAACTTTACATTGGAATGCTCACAAAAAAAAAAAAAAAAAGATAAACAGTCCGAGTGCGAAGAATAGCGCGCTCCTGGAGAATAGGAAGTTTCCTAATTTTTTTTCTAAAGTTTTTTACACGATAAAAGCCATAAACAAAAAGAATGAGAATAGCAAACAAAAAATAGTAATAAAAAACAGCAATAAAAAATATTGCTGCCTGCTTATTTCACAATAAATAAAACTAGGAATATAATCGAACTACAACAGTTTTAAACGTGTCAAAAACATTTTTGAGAAGTTAGTAAGCATCGGTAAATAGGATTTAGCCAAGACTCGAATCATTAGATTTCAAGTGATGATAATTGCAAAATTTAGTCAGGCTCAGAATCACATTTTTGTTAAAGTGGTTTGAATCTTCGAAGTATTCAGATAATATATCTATGGTGTAATATATCAATGACCATGTGCAATTCACAGTTTATATTTTATGAACACACATCTTCATGCACATCCCGACACGATAGATTTTCTAACCTGTAAAAGTTATCGCTTTTAACACTTAATTTTTAATACTTAAATTTAATTCTTTCACAGAGCAAAGTGACGGTTGTTTCTTATCGAACAATCTTTGTAAACTAAACCGCATCGCGATTAAGCACATTAGTATGGAAATATGAAGAAACTAAAACTAATATGAACATTGACTTCACGAAAAGTAAATAACTGAAACATAACCTCTTCTGAACTGCGAAGTTCCAAATATACTTGAATGTCATCTCGAGGATCTCCACAGTTATGCACTACATTTTGTACACGATTCAAGAGTCACATAATATGATTGACGATCTTTTTTGACGATAGTTCGTGACTATTTTAAAAAACGATCGATAAAAGACAAGAAAAATGCCAAGCTGCGCCGGCTTGATTCGAATAATCAGACGGCGTTTCGTTCTTGGAATCATTTTTGCACTGTCATTGACATATTGTATCGTATCGTTGCTGCAAAATGGAAAGGTAGGTGTATTTGTATTATTCTGAATCGATTATGTCGGCAATTAAGAATCAAAATCGTACAGGAATCACAATATCATTGTACAGTATCATTGTTTACATTTATACTGAATACATGTAATTCATATTACAGAAAATACCATTAACTCCAATCAATAATATTGACGATACAGATCTTATGGCAATTAATGATAACAACGAAGATTTGATGCCTGATGAAAACATATTATCATCAGATGAGCTAGCAGTATCTGATAAATCACCGTGGCAGATAGAAATGCTGGCTAGAGCTAATAACAATATAGAAAATATGAACTTAGCCAATTTAAATGAAAGCGACAATTCCAATAAATCTTGTCGCAATTCTATTCAAGTAATATTTATTGCAAACGAGTTTAACAAATATTTCTTGTATTGACAACTGTCTCATATTTACACATATTTATTCTATTAGGGTAAAGGTTTGATAGTGGACGAACATGGTCTGGTATGTTCGAGGCATGAAGTTTTGCCAAACGGATGTTGCAGAATAGAACAGACACAACAGAACAAAGAGAGAGCTGCTGTGACTAAGAGGGAGAGATACAGCTGTAAAACATGCAATCTTCAAGGATGTTGTACTATTTATGAATATTGTGTCTCGTGTTGTTTAAATCCTAACAAGGTAAATCAAGTGATTTTAAAAATTGCATTTATTTGTAGTATATATAATAGTAGTATATATAGTAGTATATATATAGTAGTATATATAACAGTATATATAATAGTATATATAATAGTAGTTATTTGTAATATATATATTTGTAATATTTATGTATATCTAATTTATATATATCATCTTTATTTCTTTGGAAGAGAAAGTAACGGTTAAATCATGGTAACAAATTTATTTTAGCCCATTCTACAAATGCGAGGCCGAAAGGACGTGAGCCTCACACTTCTAAAAGTGCGGAAAGACGAGGGAGAAACGCGAACTCGCAGGACAGATCGTTTTCAGATTTGCCTGGCTATTTGCCGTACGTCGAGCTTCAGTATGCGAAGTGTGCACGAAAACACCTACAAAGATCCCCTTGCGAAACACTGTTACGTCTCGCAATCATTGAACTCCCATCAGCGACGTAATATTAACTCATTAAATAATAACGGCGACCGTCGTGTCGTTGGCGTTACTTCTTCTTCTGTGGTGACATCTCTTACCCGTCTCTTTCCTGAGTGCCACCTCCCGTATTGTTTGCTGAACAAATCCCGTGTATCCTTCTTTGACGCGGATTGTCTTAAAGTTATCTTAATATTACCCTTTTCCAAGAAAGAAATACATGTTGAGTAGTTGGATAGATTAATAATGCTTAAAAAGAAGAATTGAGACCGCGCACAAGCAAGCTTTTAAAGCGCCATATATCCGTATATTTTATATTTATATTGGGATATTTTTTCTTCAAATGCTCTAGAATTTCATTCTTAATGATGTCCATGGTCTCATCGGTCTGCCAAAAACACGTTTTATTTGTTAAAACGTTCTTTGCTGTTTACATTCGCAGTGATTCACATATTTCATTCGTTTCGTTTACATACCTCGATCAAGGTTGCGTTTGCTGCCGCATAGTGACAGGAAATTGCTCGTCTAGTTCTTTTAGACTTGTTGACGCCGGATCCGTGTATGAGCAACGGATGGAAGAACACTGTGTCGCCAGGTTGCATTTCTAGATTCACCCAATTAATTGCCGGCGGTAATTTCTAAACAGGAGACAACGTTCAAAAAAATTGAAACTAATTTAAAGTTAAAAAAGAACACAAGGAACAGTTTTACTTGTATGCCGTGGTAAAATTTGTTCACCACTCCATCCGAAGGATAACTATGTTTAAACAAGTGCTCGTATTTGTGCGATCCAGGTGCCACATAGAGACATCCGTTTTCGACATCGCAGAGTTCCATCGCTGTCCAAGAAGCCACTATCTTGTTGGCGGGACGAAACGGGAAGTAATACAAGTCTTGATGCGGAGGATGTCTAGCGAAAGAAAGGATTTTATTGTTTTTATTTTATGCGTTAGTACGAATGTTCCTTTGGATTTTCGTATCACTTGAATGCTCAAACCGAACAAGAAATGAAAGAAAGATTTCTTTCAACAATCGATTATTAATTGACTTCAAATCTCAAGAGCATGGAGATTATTACCTCGAACTGCCATATCCGATGTCGGGTGGTTTCGCGATCAGCATATTGTGTATTGCTAGAATGTTCGGTCCTGTGAAGCACTCGACTATGTCGAGAATCTTTTCGTACTTGAGATATTCAAGAAATACCGGATCGAATTGAAGATTCTGTATTTTATTCACCGATTTCTTATCCTTTACATCATACATTATTGTTAATCCTTCTTGCGAAGCTCGATTCGCGACAATATCGTCAAATCTAAAGAAAAACAGAATATTAAAATTTCGTTCTCTAATACGATGATATTTTTCTAAAATTGATCTTTTTATTTCTTCTTTTCTTGGATAAACAGAATTATCGAGATGCGTTTTCATGATCGATACCAAAGAGAGAGATTTGATATTTGAAGTTTACTGTACGTCGGCATTTCAGATATTTCATTTGAATATCCGTGTGTGAATTGTCCGTGATACCGCGGCTGCACGCAGTATTTGCGTGAGTTAATAACCGCCAGTAAATTTACTGAAACGCTCCGGTAAACACTACAAGATCATCATTGAGTTTCATAATGCAAATTGCCGATAAAATCATTCTGATTGACGTAGCAATTACAAGTATTTTCAATTCGCGTGTAAATGTTTGGATATGAAAAGAGATCATTTTGTACGTACACGCGATGAAAAAAAATTGATGCGCACGTTTCGCGCATTATACCTTTTGTGGCATTTATCGAGCAAATCTTGCGACACGAGGCCGGGAAATACCAAATATCCATTGTTTTCGTAAAAGTTCCTTTGTGCCGCAGTCAGACGAACGTTATCTCTTGTATAGCGGAAATCCGACATTGCGTTATTTAATGTTCTAATCGATGCTTCTTTTAACGTAGACGTTACGTTTATTAGATGTCTAGTGAACATCCAATAGGTTTGTATAATACGTAATTAGTCAATGATTGGTCATTGCTTGGTGCTCTAAAACACAAGAAATTTGTTTGCGTTAAGGCCTCGTTTTCAAACTGCAAAGTATAAAATACTAAAGCAGCAAGTATTAAAGCAAAGTATTTAAATATTAAAAACTATATATTAAAAACTTGAATTATTTAAAATTAAAGAAAAAATATTTTTCATATAAATTTATCATTAAAAATAACGAGAGAGAAAAGAAGAAAGAGATTTGTTGATAGATAATCTGAAAATAAGAATAACATTATGACATTGCCGTTTACGCGCTCATTATCATTGTTGATTTTACTTCACAAGATAAGAATTGTTTATGAAATGTCATTTTAAATTTGTTTTAATCGCGATATGTATCGATTGATCATTTTCATGAGATAATTGTTATCAATTGTTCAAACAAAGAGTCGTTTTATTCGTATAATTTTTACGTTATGAATACGTATGAAATATTAAAGCTCGTGATAATGTACAACTTCTTAAATTAGAGATCATTATCTATATGCTGGATATACGTGCAAATATAATAATCTTAAATAAAAATCTCTAAATAATCTTTTTTAGATTAAATTGAACTCTAAAATTCAATTAAGATGCTTGGTTTTGAATGTTATGTATAAAATACTCAATTTATTCCCCAATGAAATTTAAAAAATCCAGTACGAAAAAAATACTACATTTTAACTATCAGAAATTTTATATACATACATATGAGATGCAAATCAAGCAGCGTTATAAATGAATTTTTGAATTTAACTTAAGATTCCACGTGTATTAATTTATATACTTAAAAAAACTATATTTGCACCTACATCTGGCACATAAGCTCGTATTGACCTCTAATTTAAAATAAATTATGAATATGTCTTCATATGATGAAAAGATGATGAAGATTGTATTTTGCCGAGCGAGTGTCCGCAGAATTTCCAAAAAATTCTGAAAACATTCATAAATCCACAAACTACACAAAAAGAAATTTCATCAAAATCTCATGCATTATAAAAAAAATTATGATTATTATCGAATATCCGAGCAACTTTTTTTCCATTTTAAATATCGTACTATATGCTGGTATATTCTCTTTTTGTTTTCTTTTTCTTAAACATTTCTTGAAACAATATAGCAACTTTGATTATCGATATCCTCTGACTTCTTACTAAAAATAGACGTGATAGATCAATATCCACGAAATGGACTCGTAAAATCGGTCATGATCCTTACGAGTGGCTTTAAAAGGACCGCTGCGAGGCAATTCGCGCGAGAAACACGACGATCAGAAGTGAAACGACCTCCGATATCGTCAGAAATTGCAACGTGTCGATTTCGCGATCCGTCTCTATTCCACGCGCTGCGTACTTATACCTGTCAAAACAGATTACACGCTGTCGATTTCCTCCCGATCCGACGTACATACTGATATACGAAGCAGTAATTCAATAACTGTTAGATTAACCCTTTACACTTCACGCATACAGGTAACGAGAAATTAATCGGTTTTGCGCAAACAAGAGAATAACGGTTTGTTGCATTCAAGCACGCGCAATAATTAATTAAAATAATTATGTCGCGCTGTATTTACGAGTTGTATGTGTAATATTCGGAAAAGCGAAAAAGTACATAATGTACTAAGTAATAATGTACTTCGTTAAACACGAAAGGAAATAATTTCAATTGAAAATTCGTTCCGCAATATAAACAACTCATTATACAGGTAGTTCCTCGGTGAGATGAATCGCGCAAGATCCACAGACGCGATCGCGATTCCTGCGTTATACATAGTAGGTGTCCCGCACCCCGGAAGCGTCAATTGCGCGCGTCGACGGAGGCGTCGCGACGCGCCGACGTGGTCGCTCACGCCCGTTCTCTCTCGCTCTCACGCCCGTTTGACTTCAGCACGTGGCATCAAAGAGAAGGACATACATCGGGGTGGTCGGTCCTCCCGACCAAACGACGGCGATCCTCGCTCGTCGTCGTTCATTCGCGCGCGCAGTTTCGAGAGTCTCGGCGAAAGCAAAGAGAACACTATCGTTTCACACACACACATAAAAACAAACGGCTGTTTATTATCGTGAGCGAATGGGAGATCACATTTTCAACGCAACGTATGATTCGTTGCTTCAAACAGAAGGTCTTAGAGAGATAAATTTTCGAGGTGCGAGAGAAATTTTCTGGATTGCCACACGTACGAAGTGAAGAGATCCGAAGTCCGAGATCTGGATCGTTCATCCTGCGTAAAGTAGAGAGAGAGGATGGAAGTCGATGAATCTTGAATTTATATTTCTCCAACGATTTTTCGGATAAATGTATCATCAGGTGAGCTGTCTCGCTTTACTGACAATCGCGACGTGCCTCTTATCTCAGAATAATTCGTTTTATCAGCAGATATATATTATTTCGAACTTTTGAAAGGAGAATAAATTATGTAAGCGAATATATAAAGCGTGAACTTGATTCTCTGCAATCGAGAGTATCGAGAAAACACACAACTTCTGAAAATGTAAATGTAATTCAGTTTGGAAAAAAATCTCGAGAACGCAATCTTGCGTTGAATTTATATCGCTTTGAAAATAAACATCTCACACAAAGCTCATATCTACTCCGTCTGGTTTATTCCGTCATTAGACTCGAACGGTTTATCTCGTCGGAAAAATCTAATTCAGTGACGCGGGCAAAGGCGCAAAATATACATACATCGCAATCCGCTCTTTCTAGACGCGCCTGGGAGACGTATTTTTAGCGGGAATCTACGGCAATTGCGTATACATCTCTCAGGATACGGTTGCCGTAGACAATAAATTTCTACGAACGGCGCACTCTAAAATTCAAAAAGCGCAGTAGCGTGACCCACGCGTCTATTCGCGATAAAAAAAAAAAAAAAACCTCTTATGCACACACAGACACACACACACACACACACACACACAACTTAAGGCCATATTCACACCATAGACACAATCTCACTCCGCTCGAATAGTTTTTTACATACAATAAAAATTAAATCTCGCAATTGTTCATGTTTTGATATCGCTTCAACAATAATATTTTCTGAAGAGAATATTGAAATTACTTATTGACAATGTATAAATTATATACGACTGTGAGAGATAAAACAGGATAAATATTCACACATCGCGTCGCTCAAAAAAAAGAATTATGTTTTTTTTTTTTGCATTTCGAAACGTGCATATCTAATTGCAATTTGCTTGAGAAATGCGCTTTTTATTCATAAAATAAGCAGCATGCTCAAAAGAGATTAAAATTGTAACAGGAATTTAATAATTTTATAATATTTATGCAATTGTTTTAAATTTTCAAAAGCAAAGTCGCGTTTCTTCTAGTTTGCAAGAAACTGCTTTCTTGTAAAAAAAGTTTCGGTTCACATTCGATACGTTTGAAAGTTATATTAAAAAACTTTCAAACATAGCAAAGTAAAAAATAAAAAAAAAGAATTTTATCATTTACGCATGAGAAATAAAAAAAAAGAAGATGAGCAAAAAAACCCTCTTCAGATATAAAGATTCGGATAAATCCAATGAAGTCTTCTTCTTCTTTACGGTTAATTCATATCTTCTTCATTCGAAGCAAGAACTGTAATCGTTCGTAGAAAAATTACACGTCATTGAACGCGATGAAAAAGCTTGCTTTTCTAACTCTTGGACTGGTGCTACGCTCGGTAGACATCATAGAATCAAATCTTCTTCCACTAGGAGATCGAACAGTCGCTGTAATATGAATTGATAGGCAATTTGAATAGATCGCGGCGCGCTGTCCCATACAGAACAACATTCTATATCACAAACCTCCATTAGATGTTCATTAGACGTCACATAGAGTTACGGACGTTTGACAGATATCTAATGGGACGTTATGTCTGTGTGAGGTATGATGTGAACGAAGCCTAAAAATAATTCCAACTTACTCGCCATGGAAGGAATACCTATCGCGCGTTCGCCATTTCGACTCGATAAAATTTTCATTCACCAGCCGAAGAAAATCTCGCCCTATCCCCTGCGGAAATAAAAGCCACCCCCGGTACTATCTTGTTCGACACGGCGAAATGAATGACGAAATCGCCGTTCCTCGGGAGTTGCCGCAAAGAAAGACGAAAAATCGGCAATCTTCTTTCCCGCTTTCTCCCCTCAGTTTTACCACAAATCTGCAACCGCGAGAATAGAAATGAGTTTACGGAGGCAGGCAGACAAAATCGATACACATCGCGTTAATAATAAAGCGGCGAGGTCTATAACCTGCAAGCGGAGTTGAAATCGACCTTTCGCCGGATGTAAAGACATTTCTCTCTCTCTCTCTCTCTCTCTCTCTTTCTCTATTTCCTATCATCCCTTCTGTCCGTGTGCATAGCAGATCATGTCATGAGCCCGAGCCGTGTCCGCATCACGCGCACGGCTTTTTCCTCCATTTTCGCGCGCGCGGATATTTTGCATGTCTGTTTGGCGCGCGTCGTCCAACAAACTCGTCCAACTTCGCTGGCAAATGTCACAATTCGAGACATAAAAGCTAGGCTCATACATATATGTAGGTGTACACACGTTCGCATCGCGATTATTCTATATTCTATGCCACGGATGCGAGGGATGCATCTCACGATTCAGAACAGTGGTGACTCGAATAATTTATGACGGAGATATTTTTCCGCAAATAAAAAAAAAATTACGCGTTTTCTCTCTTGCACGGTGACGCTTAGAGTACCAAATGCCATTGCGTATTACACGGCTTACGCGAGGCAACAAGCGGATCTCGTTATGTGTCCGGGAGCTTTTCATTTGCCTCTCGAGAACACATCTCCCGTATTTGTTCGTTGTTAAAACGATTGGACTCGCAGTAAAGCTACTCCTCTCTCTCGTTTCACAAAAATGTGTATACGCTTGTATTGTTTATCTTCAGTTAACGCCGAAAAGCGGGAGAAACTGTATCGAGATTTCGTTTGATTAAGTTTGTTAATTGTTTGATTAACCAGGTTTCGTTAGAGCTCTTGTTTAACATTTGACGAAGGGAAGAGAGAAACAGAGAGAAAATTGCATGTAACGCGAGACGCCTCGAATTTTCCGCAAGAAGTGAACGATGATCTCGAAATTGTACCTGCGCGTTCGAGAGCTCTCTCTCTCTCTCTCTCTCTTTCTCTCTGTCTCGGTAGGAGGGCGAGTCAGCGGTAGTAAGAACGAGTATTATACGAAGTTGAAATTACATCGCGACTGCAATTAAGTTCGAAAGGATTCAAACGTTTGCGGAATGTTTCCATTCTGCAATCGCGCAAAACGATATTGCATCGTTCTGAATAATTGAATTCTGAATAAACTTCATGGAAGAAAACGAAGAATTTTCCGATCTCGAATTCATTGCGAATATCTTCCCGTCAATGACATGTCAGCGTCATCCTCTACTCTTTGACAGCGGGTCATTTTTTTTTGTTGCGTCATAGATTTTGTCCCTCAATTGACGACGTTGAGAACTAAAACATTATTCTTGCGTTAAAAAAAATAAAAATTTTTGCAAGAAGTAGAACTTGTGCTACGGAATCGATAATGACCCGTGAGTTCGCTGTCAGAGGGTTAATCGCGCGAATATTTGTCCTGAAAAAGGTTTAATTAGTTCGCAAAGCTTGTGCCGCGGGCTCTCTTCGTGCCAGCTGAGACCGTCGCAGAGGAAGAAGAATCTCGGAAAGATGCGGGACAAACTACTTGGCTAGACTCACCGGCACCGATTCGCTTGATAGACGAACGATGCCCGGCTAGACACGTTGTCGCGCCAAGGCGAAAAGATTCCGCAGTTTGTGTTTTGTTCTCGGACATTCCTCCCTCATCGCTGGCGCTTCTTAAACACGTTGAATGCCAGTTAAGTTTTTTCGTCACCTATTTGTGGATGACCATTTTACTCATCTAAATAGAGCAAATTTTACGAAGAATTTGCAAGATTATTTTTAATAGTAACAAATTTTTGTGATACATCGCACAAAACCTAACGATTTGGAGAAAACACTCAGATTTACACTGGACGTTCAATACGTGGCAAAGAAACCTGATTTCCGGCGGAAATTTCGCTCACCTGAGCGAACAGACAAACTTCTGTTTACGCGCGCGCGCAAAAAAAAAAACAAATATGAATTCTTTGTATCTGATCTTTTTCACCGCCGTTTTTCAGTTTTCCACGCAATGTTTTACATTTTTAACATGAACTTTTCGATATGTAAACGGATGCCGCGGAATAACATTTTTTTTTATACTGGCGAATGTTTGCGCACCTTGTTTGCTAATATTTTATGTTTACAAACATACTCTTTTCCCGTTGTTCTTTCGAGGAAAGTCGCGTTTTCACCATCAAGAGTTCTCGTGTTTCACTACATGGAGTATTTCCATCAAAAGTGTTTTTATTTACACGATGCACTTAATACTTGCGTTTTATTATTATTAAAAGAAATTATTATAAGAAAACGCGCTCATTGCTCCCGTTCGTAATTCCGCGTAATCGTGCTGCAACGCGTTCCCGACGCGTTGCAAAAGTCAAACGCTTTGATTAATCTTTCATATTTTTACACATCAGGTTCGCGAAATATCTTGGTTAACATTATAAAAATTCTTTCTTTGATCGTCGCGTGTCCCTCGCCGGCGAAATGAAAATGCCGCGAAGTGAAAAGCTCGACGTTGCTAAAATGTAACATCGCGCGTAGCGTTTGTGTCCGAAGATTACGAAGGACGTGCTGTACAATACACACTAAATTTTTTGTAGAACGAAATAATTCTACAAAATGCATGCTTATTCGTACATATAATTTCTAGCTCGTCCACGTCTTCGAATCTCATCTCGTGATGCGCGATCAGCTGACTCCGAATATAACACTATTTGGTTTGTTTGGTTTGCTCCATCAAATCGACGGCACATTAAAGAAGACTTGCAGACACGTACCAGATCTTCCAGCGAGGTACCGATCAAGTTGTAGCATTAATTTCACAGTCGCGTTCGATCGGGGTCGTCCGGTTGCAATATTAATACAATACTTATGGATTACGAGGATCGCGACCTTTTCTTTCCTCTGATTGTATCTGTGCATTTCAGAATATACGTGGAAAAATAACGTAATGACTCTTCTGCCGTCGCGAGATTATTATCCGCACATAACGTACCGGGGAATTTATTGAAATATTAATAATACGGCGCGCGGGAAAGATTTCGCGTGCCTAGGCGTCGTCGTCGGGCTGTCCCGTGTACTACTACCCAAGGTCTTGCCCGTACGTGTTTTTCCCGAATGGCTGACACGGAGAGCTTGCTTCCAAACCGGTTTTCCATCCTCTAAAAAGCGTGTATCTCGTGGAGCACCACGCGAGAGAGAGTTTGCTTCGCAAACAAACACTCGCGCGGTTCGGCAAATAACTCGCGTGCACTAAACTCACACACATCTCCGGATCCCCGGTGAGATGCCGCCGCAACGTTGAGAGTTCATCCGCATACGGAACTTCGTTTCGCGACTTAAAACCGCGAGGATCTGTTATCCCGCGACGGCACGTCACAACTAACTTCCCGTCGCGATGTATCGCAAAAGAGGAAATTATATTTCAGGATATATATATGCTATACGTGCGTGTATGTGATACATGTGTCATCATTAAAACATTAGTACGATGAGTTGATGAGTTATGTAAACACGAAACAGTCGCGGATCTTTGCGTTAATTGCAAAATTAAATACATAATAATTAATTGCAATATAACGTAATGTATAAATTAATTAATAAGCAATATATGTGCGTGTGCGTGAGACGTGGTGTTTAAACGATTACTTTTTTCGCAAAATGTATAGGTATATCTGCGGTTCGTTTCGATATCGCTTCGCCGAGCGCGAATCTTGGGCTCCGCTATTATCAGGTCGATGCGTGCCGTGAAGAAATCGCGGAGCGATATACGTCGATGCACCTTGAAGGAAGCGTGTCAAGGTCATCGGTGGTCGGTGCACGTGGAAAACGTTTTCCGGAACGGCACATCGTTTCCTCCGATGGCCGGCGCGACTCGCCGGAACCTTCGATCTCCACGGATTATTTCCCACATGGGACGTTTCCCGAGCCGGAAACTAACGAGACTATTGTGCGCGACCGCGCTCGGGACAATCGGGATAAAAGCGTTGTGCGGAAAGGAACACGCCAGTTTATCCTTTACGGCGCGGACTTGACGAAACTAGGACATGCCGTGCGAAATCGATATGTCAGTCCAGTTTCAATTCGGTATTCTGGGATCAATAGCGACTTGTGGTCAGGTCGTGCAAACCGAAGCTTATTGTCGTTTAAGAAAACGGAATCAATCGGCGAAAAGTGTGAGGCGTGTGTGTCGCGGATTCTGAAAAATTCGAAGAGTTTGAACTTCCTGGAAAATTCAACCCTTCTTGTTTCTCTCTTTTAGTAGATTTCACGCGATCGATGTAACATTTCGCTGCCGAAACACCTATTGTCGCGGTTTCAATTTTTGACTGATCAACCTAAGAATTGCGAAGACAAAATTTCGTTATTCCGTGTGACAAAAAATAACTTGAATTTCGTTTTTGTTTCGATATTCCGTGTGTGCTTAATTGAATTGTTTGTTCGGAGTTAATCTCTCTTCTGCACAAAGACACGAAAGACCGCCGGCTAAAAAATAGATGAAAAGAACAATGTTTACCTTTATTTAACTAGAACATTTCGTAGCGCTGGAAACGAGTATTTTATGAATCGTAATGACTTCGTACGCAAAACATTAATTGGAATTAATTACTTGCAGCGGTCAGGAATTAACTCTAATTCACAAGATTTTCTCTTAAATTTTCATATTTTTTTCTCTTTCGCGTTGAAAATGATTTTTACCTGAAATGTGCGCCGTAGATGGAAGTTTCATTGTGCTAATGCAATATAACCGCTTAAACATCTCGGGCGAATGTGTGTGTGTGTGTAATTATCTGACGGACGAAAACCGAAAGTTTTAAACCCTGAAAATCTCTCTGTGTAATCCCTTGAGTTTGAGTTTGTACAGGAAACCCGCCGCCCAGCAAGCATCTGTGCACACATCGCGTATCGTTCGCTATAATGCGACGCGGCAATGGAAATTGATATACAGAGCACCTGCTTTCGTAATCGTGGTATTCCTTCTGAAGTCTTACGTTATACGAATATCGCATTTACGTGATATACGAAATATACATACATATATTATCGATCGTTCAAATATTCGCGGGCAAATGCGAAATACCATCTTATCAGGATGCTTGTTTTGACGATTTTTTTATAATTCAATGGAATACTCAATTTCGTCACGATCAGAAAAACATCACGATAACGCGAGCATACACACATGCACGTGTGGTTGATTCTCTAACTCACGACAGACCAATGTTGCTTTAAAAAAAAAAAAAAAAAAAAAAAAAAAAAAAAAAAAAAAGCCATAAATGAAATTATGACGTCAAAAGCGAGGAATCATAAATTTTTATCACGCAATTTACATCTAATATAAAATAAACTAGGTTTTTTATATGCCAACGCGTCGGTATTTCTTTTAAAGTTCACAGTTGCTCAAAAAGTAACCCGCGAGTAACCGAGATCACGATTGAGGAGCGAAACAGATAGATAGTTACGTGAACACAGTAGTCGTAAAAAAATGCCTCATAAATCTTAGACTGAATAGTGTTCTCTTCCTTCTTCTTCTTCTTCTTCTTCTTCTTCTTTCTCTTTTTCAACGCAATTAACTACAGAAAAACTTCATGAGGATAAATAGAAAATCATGAAAACTATCTCGCACACACATACACACACAGATATTAATAATTGTATTAAAACCTGGGCTTGTCAACGTCACGGTGATACTCGTCAGTTCGCAGAATAAAATCTCTCGCGATTTTCTTGGAGCGTCTTTTTTTTTTCTATCTCATTCGTCTCGTTCAAAATCTTCGCGTTGCGAGACACATCCGCGACATCGGCTAAAACCATCTGCTCTAGAATATTGTTGCGTATATATGTATAATATATATTGCAGAAGTCAGACAGCATCGCGGCGCGTAGGCGAAACCGAAATATCATCTGCTATTATAAAACTATTTGCAATTTCGGAATAACGTCGTTATGCAACGAAATAAAGATATATATATATATATATGCGAACTAGGAAACAGTTTAATTTTATATGCGATAAAAATTTTAAATATCACCAGTCGAAGACCCGTTCCCGATTGAAATTATGCGTGATCGACCTTTTCAAGTTTCAAGTTATTTGTTTTTTTTTTAAGTTTTCAATGAGAATAATGCAATTAAAATCTGAATCCGATAGATGCTCCGACGTTGTATCTCGGAGCGACAATTCTTTCTTTTCAGTCTTTTCTTGTGCCGTGTTTTTCTCGTCTTTTTCCACGAACTCGTCAGCAGATTTCTTCGAGAAATTATCCTTTTCAGCCTCGACTGCTCCCGACATCGCGATGCGAATATTAATGCCGCTATTTGCTTCTTTTCACCGATAATATAAATTAAGAGGTTTTCTTTTCTTCGCCATGTTAAATCGCGACGTCAAAGTGTGCGCGCGAATATTCTTCTTACAATATGTTATTGAAATGAAATAATGTTTCATTAATTTTTGATGACGAAATAAAATCATTTTTCCGCGCGCCGGCAAGTTAGTAAAATGTATCCACGGACATTTTCGGTGAAAATAAGTTTCTCTAATGAAAAGCTTGTGCGAAATATCTCTATTCTCAGTGTATTTTATCGAAATAATATCCGTACTGACGGACTGCTGATACTGACAGGCGAAAGAATTAATTTATTTTTGCGAAGAAGATTCGACGCATTTCTGCAAGCGATTCTCTTTTGCGACACTTCGATATCGCGCTGCAGCGAAAAATCAGAGAAGTCACAAACAAGTCAATATTACACACGTATTATTATTATCGTGTACGGTTATACACACACAGTATATTGCTATTTATTTTGAACTGTGCATCTTTTTATCGTTCGAATGAAAAAATATTTTTCAACGATCTGCGAATCTCTTAAACCACCGGTACGTCATTTCATGCCTGACAGTATCGCACGATGTATATCTCTCTATCCGCCTTATCAATGAATCCCCATAATTTTGCGATATGGCGCGTGTTTTCTCGTTGCACGAAGCTGCGGCGGTTCCGTCGACGCGGGACGGCGTATACTTGTTAAGAAAAACTCAAGGCGCAAATGCTATCTCTGTGCTACAATCTCGTTAAGATACGATGGATCCGTCAGTTTCAGATCCGTAAGACTGCATTCCGATATTCATTGCCAATACTAGAAATTTATAATTCACATCACATGTATTATAGATTTCCAGTACTGGAGCAGTGAAAATCGGAATGCAGCTTGAAATGCGAGAGAACGCAGAAAGAAAAAAAATAGAGAGAAACCGGACGCGAAATGACCGCGCAATTCGTGGCCGAGTTACATTCGTTGGATTCTCGTTCGATTTTCTCGTTATCACGGACGAAAGAGTATCCCAAAGAGCGCGCGCATCGCGTGTTTCATACAAGTTGAATAGCTCCGCACCGGTATCTAATGTCACCGTGCTCGACGTACCTATATACGGCGCTCAACGATAAATCACGTTACACGAGATATTAATAACGCGTGTTTCTGACAGATAACGATTATTACTCGCTCTCGCGGATTATGAGAGAGAGTAATTTTGTATAAAAGGCGCTTCTTTCCAACGAAAAGACGTCCTCTTTCTTTGATTTTTTTTCCTTTAACCTTTTGCTGAATTTTATGCAGAAATGTAGTAACGAGAGAAGATATTCTTTTTTCTGTTCGCTCTTTCGTTGCGTTAAATTTAAAAAAAAGCAGAAGAGAAGAAAAGAAAATAAGAGAGAGATACATATATATATATTTGAGATTTGCGCTTTTAAAGAGACGAATGACGGAGAGATTAAGTGACGCGACAACTACAAAGGCAATAAGCTTTCAATTAACGCGAAAGACAATTCCGGAGCGCGCGCTCGTCACAAGAGCCGCTTACACGGCACTTATCGCACGTAAAATACACAGGAATCAAACGTACTGCTGCCGATTAAGGCGGGTAAATGCATTGCTGCCGGGAAATCACTTGGGATGGTGGAAATCGATTATCAGCAGTCTCGTCT
Organism: Pseudomyrmex flavicornis; assembly: GCA_014825475.1. Classification (NCBI taxonomy): domain Eukaryota; kingdom Metazoa; phylum Arthropoda; class Insecta; order Hymenoptera; family Formicidae; genus Pseudomyrmex; species Pseudomyrmex flavicornis. The sequence continues at coordinate 70,245 of QVNW01000316.1, forward strand.
TTCGCACAAAGAGACATTTCAATATCCCGATGTTTCCCGTTCAATCGAATCGTTCGACTCACGCGCTTTTCACAGGCTTGTAATGTCGGCGCGCAGTTTGCACTCTGTCGTTGTTGCTCGCGATCCAACTCGTCCAATTAACGTCTTATCGAAGCCCAAAGCTGTGCGTACGACGTGGCGGCGTTACCGAAATTAAGATCGATCACGTTCTCTCGTAGTATCTCGGGAATTAGGCAAAGTTGATAAAATCGACGCGACACGAGCAATAAAGTGCATTAGCACTCAAGAAAGTTCGAGTTGTATCGAGAAAGAAGAAATAAACTGCTTTACCGAAAACAAGTCTAGCTCCACTAGAGCTCGCACAAAATACGATAAAGAGACGAGTTTCGTGCCGTTGTTGCAAAACTGTATGTCGCGCGACGTAACGACCGTCGTTGAAAGCAACGCTCGACTATTCTCATGCGGGAAACGTGACACAAAAAAAAAAGTCAAAGCAACCGCGATGGATTATTATCTTTGTCACTTAACAAAAGCTAACGGCTCGAAGACTTTTTCAGTCCATAAGATCGACGTCTTCTTTTAAATTTATGAGCATTACAATAATTTATTGTAATACAAGAAGAATAATTCAAGTTTTACAAAACGATTTTTAACACATGTATAATAAAGGCCAAAGTTCTTCGTATAACCAATTTCGTAATAACTTATCGTACGCGTATCGAGTATCAACAAGTATAATATACATGTTGTCATGAAATTATCAATCTCGAGCGTGTGCGTACGACACATGCGATAACATATGAGAAGTCACTAAAAAACAAGTTCGGCAAAAAATGCCAATGACTAATCAAAGAGAATAAGAAACAGAGAAAGATAGAGAGTAAATATAAGTTGATAAGCTTTATACTTTGACACACACACACAGTTTTTGTTATCTTCAAATTAAAGTTGTGACATGTTCAATTTATTAAAGATAAAATTCGCGAAAACAGAATTATTGAAATTTCCTAAAGCAGTTACTTATAGTTAATCCTTTAGAGAAAGATATGTATATATGTATAAAGATGCTTTATGAGCCATTTGCGCACAATTTGTTGTGCAAAAACTCCGCGTATTACGCAATATAACGTTGACCGCGCACAGCGATTTCGGTTGCAACAGCCAGAGTTGTAATCTCTTTATCTCTTATCGCGAACTCCGCACAGAATTTGCAATAATCTCTTGCGGCGAGACGATGAAGTAGCAGCTGCTACGAGAATGCGGGAGTGTAATCGCCCGCGTGTCGGATCCCACAGATCCTCTTCATCGTCTATTTAGGCGAATCGGCATTTCTGGAGATTTGTGTTGTCCATACTTATCGGTACACGTGCGTATGAGAGGCGCGCGGATATCTGGCAATTAGGACGAGTAGGCGTACGGACACTAACAAGGCAATTTTCATGACCCACCTTGCTTATGCCCTTGCCGCAAGGACGTTTATTTTTATACCAAAACGTACCTTCACGATTCACGTTTCTTCTGCCAATTCTGAATTCGACCGATTACTCGCGCTCGCTGGTACATTTCCGGCGGACAAATCGGCATGATCTCCATTTCCTTATGCCGCTTCGATCCGTCGTCGTGCAAAGCCACATTTTCTTCGACGTAAAACTACGAACGTCAATCGACTCTTTCATGCAAATCAGACATTTGTCTATTCTTTCTCTCCTCTCGGTCGATTGATCGTCCGAGCTCCCCAGAGCATTTTCTCGCTCTTATCGCTGCTTAACGCCGAGTTATCCTCAACAGAACGGATCGATCGCGGACCTGAAGCATCTTCGAAAGCTTTAAGGTCGCGGAAATGCGTAATCCCAAGGACGGACGCATGCTCTAGCCCTAGCCATTGTACGCGCGCCGTGCCCGAATTCCACTTGAGGAGAAACGTTTACGGGGGTGATTTCGAATCACGATTGTGTCGGGCAAATCAAGTAGTTTCCCCGGGCATGAAAATTACCAGTATCTCTCTTCTTAACACGAGACTGAAAAAGAATTCCGTTACAATCTTGGAGCTCTTGATTGTCTTAACTCGGGAAAATTGCTTTTCCAATCTAGGAGAACGTTTTTCTCGCTTCATCGATTTCTGCGGATGTATCGGTTTTGAATAAAAGATGGCAAGAAGAGCGGCTATCGTGCTCGCCGACCAACTCAGACATGATTTACTTTACAGTCGCTCATATTTTTGTACGTACGTTTTGTATTATTCAACGCGCTTTTGCAAAGTTGTCGATGGCACGGCGCTTTTTTTGTAAATCTGCTCGTGACTGCGTTTCATCTATTATTTATCCCCGAGAGACACCCCCGCGATGCTCGCAGGATGGCTCACTTGTAATTAGGTGAAAAGACAGTCGCGCGGCTCCGCTACGGTAAATAATATTAAATTAAAATCCATTAACAAAGCCGACTGACGCTAACTGACGTGCGATATAACGTAACGCCTCGGCTCTCTCCGTCCGAGATATATGCCTAAACCGGAGAAGGGATCTCCAGCTTCTCTAATTTATCGCGCGGAACATGAAAGGGACGCGGGATTAATTCCCCAAGTGGCGCAAGACTCTTACCACGCTCTCCCTTTTTGACACGCGCGCTCTTTTTTTCCCGTATCGGCGAAGAGCTTCCGGCGGGAATCACTTCCCGTCTATTGATAAATTCGCTATACGTGCCAACTATCGCGAGATTTGGTTATACGTTATACCTACCTACTTTTTGCCACTCCAAAAATAAAGACAGAAGAGAATACTGAAATAATCACAAGAGAAGATAATTTCCAGTGAATTTCCTAAATTGTTAATTCTTCCCTCTGCGGAAATATACGGAAAAGCCGAGATATACGCACATATCCCTCTTGTCAAATATGAAAACAAAATGCCTGTGCTAGTCTGTAACGGGATAAATAAAAATATTAAATCGCGCTCGATTTCATTTACGACGCAAATATTTGTCTCTCTGTCAGCCGAGTCCAAGCGCGCAGACGCTTTTCGCGACAAAGTACACATGTCCGTGTTTGCCCATCTGACTTTATTGCCGTACGTTTCGCGAATGTCGCATCGCTCTTGCCCGTCTGTTCTTGCTCGTATTTACAAATATCGTGCAGCGAAATGAAGAATCGCGAATGCGGAAAGACGTCACGTGTAGCAACGCGCGCTCCACTTCGAAAGTAATAGCTCGCCACACGGAAGGCACTTCTCGGAGAAGAAAAGGGACAGAAGGAAGATATACAGCGGATCGATTGACAAAACAGTGAACGCCTATTTGCAGTAGGATAATACCGGCGGTCACGGAGGGAAACATCATCCTTTATTTCCGGTTGCGTTCTCGTAACCTTCGACGAGAATTTATTTTCTGCCTTTAAGCTCCTTACGTGGCGACTTCATTCACGCGACGTACGATAACACTTTGTCGAAAACGTTTGTTTCCCATTAAAAAAAAAATTAAAAAATAAAAAAATAAAAACTTTATCTTCTCTAATATATTTTAGCAGCGCAAACGATACATTTTGAAGAACGAATTATTAATTTTCCTCGACCGGTGGCGCGCGAAACTTGATAATTGCTGTTTTTTTTTTAACATAATGGCATCTCACCTGTCACGCCTGTGTGTATATTGCGGAAAGAAAATATCTCGAGAAAAAGTTTCTCTCCACTCACGATATATATATGAAGTTGCATGCGCGAGCAAGAAAAGACAATGCTTCTTCTTTTCTCAAGTCGTTTAAGTGTAAGCGAGCAAATTGCACGAGGCCTTCGTCCTCCTCGCGGAACAAACTATAGCGTAGAAAGAAGATCCACTCAGGGGAACAAAATTAAATATGAAACTGTGCACTGTCGTCGCTGGACAACATACACGTGAGATACACAATTTAATTCTACAAATATGTGTATCGCCGGCATGCGTGTAAATAAACAATAAATAACCTGGATTCGGATGATAAAAAATTCGGTAATAAAAAATTTGCTAAAAATACCAAATATAAAATATGCGTACGTGCGTACCTTTTCTGAAAACTTTGCCATTTTCTCTCTCTCTTTCTCTTTGTTTGTGTGTGTGTGTATGTGTATGTGTTCTTTTCCTCATCAAACACGTGACGCACTCGGAATAATCGACATGTCTCGCGTACAGAAAGGATGAGAATTGGAGAACAATTCCGCTGCGCTTGCGACTGACAGCCCCTATATGTGATTAGCGAAACGATCTCCTTCTAATAATCTCGATTGCGAAATCTAGAGTGACAAATTACAGTTCTCTGTTATCGTCCGCGCTTAATTCGCGGATAAATTTCGCAAAGCAGGCGGTTATCTCCGCGAAATTTCGCTGCGAAATCAATTCGACGAACGGTTCATCTTTTTTGCTTTATCACATATTTCGGGAACTTACAATTAGATTCTCACGACTTATTTTAAGGCTCTTTCGACTCGATATGTATATTTCTCTAATGAGAATACGTGTCACGTGAAAACTTATGTTTTCTTTTTCTTCAAGCTGCGCACGGATATTTGTAAATAGTACGCAGAATTTGCGAAACACTCGGTCCTAAAAAGTCTTATCTGCGTTCCGAAAAATTTAATGTCATTTTAACATTTTAAAATCCGCTCGGAGAAATAAATTCGTTCTAGCCTACATTTTTACGAGTAAACATGTTCTTTCTCGATAACGAACGCCAATCAAAAAACGTCAGATTGCGCATTACGAGAAAAAAAAATTTATAAAGACTCTTGTGACAAGAAAAGAACTTTTGCTGTTGCTTAGAAATCCGTTTGTATTTGACACGTAATCTTGTTTGCTAATGAATTTCCGGAAGAGGACTTACTTGTGCCAAAATGTCAAGGCAATTGCGCGTCCAAGTTTGATATATATATATATATATATATATACAAATACATATATAAATATATATATGTATACATATTTCATCAAAAGTTTACTATAATAATAGAACTTTCGCTCCGATATGAAAGCTTCCTCTTACGGAGACAGAGTTTCCCGGTTGTAACGAACCTTACTGAACTCTGTCCGCGCACCGTGTGCCGCGCTCCCACGGTTTACCATCTTCCACCGCAGAAAACGCAGGTCGCGTCCAGCTTCGTACACAGGCGTAAAATAGGACGCGCTCGTCCACGTAAACGCTCGTTATCGAAGAACATATATCTATGATATATTAACTGTCGCGCAACTGTAATTAAATTTCGACTACGTAATGGCTATGTGCGTAACTAATATTTGGTATAATCAATAAATAAAAAAACACATATTATTACACTGTGAAATCAGTAGTAAAACGTACGGAAAGAATAAAGTTTGATCTAGTAAAAAAAAAACATGTACACTTGTAGACTTGTACTTGTAAAAAAACTAAAATAATTTTCCAAGTAAAATAAAATACCCGAAAAATATTTTTAATTCCATTTTTAATCCAAGAAACTTCATATTTCTTTGTCTTTCACAGAACTGAAAATAATCACAAGTGCGCAATATTCTTCGCATTTCTGTCATATTTTGAAAATCGATACGTCGAGTCACACTGGCTAAGAGATATAGTTGCGCGATTTCTCTCGCATTATCGATTGCTCACGAAGGTTTGTCGAGGATTCGACGGATACGGGCGACGTGCGAAGTATTTCGCGCAACAAGTATTACCTAGCGCAAAGTGAGATATTCTCCCGAGAATTTCACGATTCCGGATCCTCGAAGAAATCTCCCGAGAGAGACCGTTCTAGGTCTAGAAGACATCTCTGTTTGCGCGGAGAAACGGTAACGCAACAAGTTATCCAACAATCTCTACGTCGTGTGATATAGTCGGTTTTATCAATCGACTCGTTTCGCACGACTAATTAGTTCGAAAAGAGCTTAGGGAAAAGTTGCGTCGTTAAACGAAAGACCAACTAGCGCTGTTTCAGGGAAGATTCCGTCAATCCCCGTAATCGCCGAGAGATGCAAATGAGGGCGAAAATGGTATTATCGTCTCCGCGCCGCATAAATACAAGCGTGGGTCGATTCATCACGAAACGACAGGTCAGGATTAATGACGAATTTGCGACGCCCAAGCTTCGGGTGTGTGAATAAGTTATGAAACAAAAATTCGCGGTCAGTGGGACACAAAAAAAAAAGACCGAGAGGAAGGTCGGCGATAATGTTGATGCACGTGTAACTGCAAGGTTCGCGTGATAGCGCGGTACAGATGGTTTCACAGGTAATCGAGCGAAAAGAGAGAAAAGATAGATACGGTGAATCAAAATATATTTTCAATGATGGAGAGTGTAGAAAAAAGCAATTGATGAATTGTATTCAAATATCATATTCTATTAACTTGCATCCGGTGTGACATAAATACTCTTCAGCGTCAGTTCCGTAATCTTCTCCGAAAACAGTTTCTGTTACGATTGTCGCGATTTCCATTCCGCAAAGTATCGCATCGCGTTTATGTACGAGTATATATATGTATGTACGTGCAGATATAAACCGTACAAAAGACAGATTATTCTTATATGATTCGAAACGAAAAAGAAAAACGCATCAATAAACATTCGAAGTGCGCGCGCGATTACGCGCGTCTCACACAGATTTATATTATTCTACTGTAATTTATTATCTGTACATTTATCATCTGATTTTTCCGATACACTCGCGATCATTAATCACAACTGAAAATAGTTTCAAAGATCGTTTTCACATCTTCGTGTGTCAGTTTGATTGTTAAATTAAATCTATCTATCTATTTATCTGTTTTTCTCTTTCTCTGTTATGAGAGATTTTAATCTACGATATTCTACCTAGGATCAATTTAGAGAAAGTGACATACATATTTTTTTTTTCGATAATGAAAGGATATTTTCTTGTTTCTAAAGAATCGATTTTTATTGATACTTACAAATCGAATGATGAATTGAAGCACGGGCAAACTTCCGGAAAACTGTTGAAAATTTTGAAAGATTATTACCGAAAAAAGAGACGGATTATCATAGAGAAACAAACTCGACACAAACTTTTGAAGTCAATTTTTCCAGTAAATTGAGGCCATTCTTTTGGAGAACGCTCGGGAGTTGTTTTTAGATGACACTTTGACTTTAAAGACGCCATCTAAACTCAAATTACTGACGGGGAATAAGGTGACGGAAAATAAAGACCTCCCAAGGGACGCGAATTAAAAATCGATGCAGACCTTTTTTTACGAAGTGCAAAAAGATCTGCTATCTCGGTTCAACTAACTTTGAAAAATCGACGTGGGACTTTTAAACGGTGGAAAGTCCTCTCATCTTATCTCTTGATTTGGTATAATCCATAAAAAAAAAAAAATTTATCCGAGAAACATGTTCTCCTTTTACTTCGTCACTTCTTTTCCATAAGATTATCGCTTGGGTCTTTGTGCACAGTCGATTAAAAACCGCCGCCGACTTGTCTTAAACTTGTTATATCTGTTTTAGCTTTATGATGAGGATTTATGATCAATGATTTGCGCATATTAGCGCAAATTAATTTGAAAATGTACACGATCGAAAATATATCTCCCTTGATCCTGGGAAATGCTCTCATAACGTGTATCATCACGTAGGCTGCGGCAGAAATTCTGAAATTATGAGAATGAGATTTTATCGGAATTTACGCTTTCAATGAGATTATTGTGGCGTTCTACCGTTTCGCGGCAATCGGCGAATGCGACGTTTCGATGTCGAAATGCAAAACATCCGCGGGTATCTATCGCAAAAACTATTCTCCGGGATCGGAAACGCGAATATCCGAATTAACGAATTTCGAAATCGGCTTACTGTCGCCAAACCGTAAAATAAACAGGAGCGTGATTTCTTCCACTTCGATAAGAATTCCAATCGGAATAATCGCATTGATTGCGGTTATGCTAATATAAATTACTTGTTTGTGTGCATTTACATCTTTTTTGTATGAATGTCAATGGAATAATCGATAAAGCGATAAGAAACTAACGAAGTAAATAAGAGTTGCAAATTATTAAAATTCATATAATTTTTATTAACTTGTAACTCTTATTTGCTTAAAAATTCTAATAATATCTTTATAATATAATCTATACCAGACACAGTAATGGTCAATCTAAAAGACATAGTGTAATGTAGTACACAATAACAGAAAATTAGAGCTCTAACATGCGATCTTGACACGCGATCTTTATTTCTCGCGAGATTAATGCTCATTCCATAGTAGTTATTTATTCTGATACACTGTCTAGAAATTCTGTTTATTTTATTTTATTTTATTTTTTTTTATTATTCTCGTTCAACATTCATTTTCTCCACGTGGAACAAATAATATCGATCGAGCGCTAAAGCGATTTATTATAAACATTCACAACTAGAAGAACACCGTGAATAATTTTGTAATAGACAGCCTGATTATTTCAACTGTCGTAACAGCCGAAACTTATAAATATGTAAAGCACGTGTTTCTATTATTAGCGCTCTTCATCGTTCACTATAGAAATGTAGTTTTAGGAAATCTGCGTGATTCGCGTCTCATTGTCCGAACAATTTCGTCATTGTGTTGTGCGGCGCACGGTTCACACAAGCCCAACTTTAATTTGCAGGTTGTACCGGACCGTTAATAGGTCGACGCTGTAAAATTCAACGACACACAGACCCGAACGAGGTCGTCTTTTCCCTAGGTCGCGAGACGCGCGATGAGAACCGACGCGATATCGCAGCAGCCAAGTTTGCGTAGGGGAGAGAAACACACTAATGGTCGATAATGGAACCGTCGCGCGGTGCAGTCATAATCGAATTACCGCTACTTGGTAGCCGTTCGTGATCCGCAAAACGATTATGTTGCGGAAAAGACGACGTGTTTTCTCTGGCGTCGCCAAACGCCGTGACGCGGATCGATGAAAAAAATCCGCCCCATCCGTTTGCTCGCGAGAGAGAACAGGGTAATTATTTAGCATTAACGATAGACACAGACCCGATCGATCTCGATTGCGATGTTTACACATTTAAAGCTCTGCGCTTTATAACATATCGTACCCCCAAATTCTTATCGGAACATTCTACGTGGGAACGACTTGATTTAACTCTTTCGCGAGCCGTTCAATACAGAGAGTGAACGACATCGTCTATACACTTTCAGTACAAATTATTTATTTTCTAGTCTCTAATTGAAAATACACTTGGTTTGTTTATCCCGCTTCGTACGGACAAAAGTTCAGATTCTAAATATTTATCTCTGTTTTTTCACCTTTCTGACGTTAAGTTATCGATATTTTATTCTAATGAGACGGAGGAGATTAACGTATTCAAGTGACCTTTAATATTGTCCTCGACTATATCTGTAATCTAACTTGTGTCGATAACTCTACACCATTACAATGTTAATGTTAATGACATGCGAGCTGAAGCGCTTGAAGATAATATCGTTTCCACTGCACCGTCTGTCATAAATATGAAATTTGCTGCGTATATATTCTCATAATATGCAAGTCATGTTTTCAATAAGTCAACTAAACCGACTATTAATAGCAAAATTTATGCAAATAAATACTCGACATTTGTGTGTGAAAATGACTTAACTTATTGATCATCAGAAGAATTATCTTAACATCTTCATTGTTATTTAACACTCGATTATTACAAATATAAAAATATCTTTGTAATGAGATCTAGCTAAACCAATAAATTCTATAAAAATAAGAAATGATTCATACTAAAAATAATGTAATTATAAGTCAAATTTTTTTCGCGTAAATGTTTGAAAAATAACAATAACATTGTGAACGAGTATAGCAAGTGTTAAAAGAAACCATGTTTTCTAGATTTTTCAGCCATTATATGCCGCAAATGAGGATTTGGAGGCTCAGCAGGCCTTGCTCGAGCAAACTCACTTGAACGGGCGGCCTAGTCTTCTCCTCCCCAAAAGAAATCTCCGAAAGCAAGAAAATCAAACACGCGGGAGGAGAAGGAATGGTCCCTTGGGCCTTCGGTATAGCCGTTATCTTCGTGTCAATTGCTGGTCTTCTTCTGAATAGCTGCATAATTCTCGTTCTCGGTCTTAACAAACAGGTGAAGCGATTTTTCGTAATTTGCGGGATTTTTTCCCGCGTAAAAATATTGTTTCATTTTTTTTTATTGCAAGCGACGACGCAGCAAAGACAACTTTTAGAACACAATAGTTTATTTAGACGTGCGAATTTCATGATTTTTTAGCACGATTGTTTCAACATCCCGCGCACGCAAGCAATAATATATTTGAGAGGCGTATGAGAGTCCGGCTCTCTCATGTGCGAATTAACGCGAGCGTTTCCAAACATTTCGGTGAAAAAGTTCATGTAACATTAAAAGATAAAAGCCTATTCGAGAGTCTGCGGAAAAAGAGAGAGAGAAAAGCTACTTTAAAACTACAAGTTGTGCGTCTGGTTTGATGGAATCTTAATCAGTCGCACGGTTTATTTACCGCCGGCATGAAGACGCGAGCGAGCCATTGTTTCTTTCTTCTTACGACAAACAATGGCGTTAATTTTATTTGCCTCTTTTTTTTATTCGAGTTTCCGCCGCTATTGAACATTTTTCTCGCAGATACGTGAAAAGCCATCAAATCATCACAATTGTGAGCGTACTACAAATGAAAAAAGTTTAATAACTAACTGAATTCCGACTGAGTGTCGAGCTCCACATCGAATAATTCAGAGAACACGTGTATCCTCATAAAAATAAAAAAGTTTTAATTATGAAATACCTACGGATTTTTAAAAATCGATAAAGTTTTGCAAAATCCAATTGACCGGGAAATTCTTCTCTTTGAAAAGAAAAAAATAATACCAAAATTTTTTAATATTTTAATGAAATTCTTTGTAGAATTTTTAGATATCAACTGTCCTAAAAAATTTTTATTTTGTCACGTATTAAACTCCGTTCGATTTTAATAAACTTCGTTTCTCCGACATTAATGTGATTACAGACGCAGCAACCACAGACGGCAGCGAACACCCTCCTGCTGATTCACTTGAGCGCCGTGGAAGCAGCGGTATGTTTGATACTGCTGATCTTCAGCATGGGCTCGTGGCCGGTCGCCGGAACTTGGTGCGTCTTTCACGGATTTCTCTTAGCGCTTTTACACCCGGTCGCTCTCTGGACGGTCACCGGATTGAATTGCGAGAGGTGAGTTCGATATTTCTCTCTCTCTCTATCTCTCTCTCTATCTCTCTCTCTATCTCTCTATCTCTATTTCCTTCTTTCTCTTCCGATTGATGCCCGATCGTGAAAACGCGTCCGATGCAAATTGGAGACTCGGCGAAATGAATATCAAGCCAAGGCGCATCGCTTTTCCGTTTCCCACTCGCTCGCCGAGAGACGAACAAAATGCACAGTCGATTCCTCAACAAAATCGATGCATCCGGAGATTTATAAACGAGATATATGCAGAAACATTGATTATTGTCGGCCGCGTCAAAGAGACGCATATTTTAAAGGCGAGAATTTTAAAAGCGGATTCTCGACGCACATGCAAAGTTTTACACGATTCAAATGCCTCTTCCGCAAAATGCGGAAACTCTAGCTGTGTTTGTTTTCGAGTATTTCCGCGGTACGTTCGATACAAAATTGTATTCACGAAAAATATTTTATTCAAAGTGTACACACAATATACACACATCCTCCGGCTGTAGTGCATCTCGAAGCGCCATTAAACAGGATTTTAAACGGCGATAAAGAAGAAAGGACGTAGCTTGAGTAAATCGAGGACAAAGGACCCGAAAGGGTCGCGGAGGTCTTTCTTGCGGAAATCTTCGATAAAAATCGAGTTCAATCTCGATATATGGCGCGCAGCTATACGTCGCGAACGAGGCCTGTCTCTCTCCGTTGCGTCCTCGATATGTAAAAGACAAGATTTCCAATATGTAGGATGTCAATAATGATTGCGCGCGCGCAAACAATATCACCGCGAAGCTGTCAAATGTGATGCGAGACAAAGTTTCGCTCGATATACAGTCCGTAACCTAGAATCGCACATCGTCGTTCCATTTCTACTTGTTGCTTATTCTCGCACACTCGCGCGTTAACAACTTACGATTAATGATGCCAGGTATTTCGGGATTGTTCCGATTGCGCTTGGGACAATTCTGGCCTATACGTACATAAATTTCGCTGTGCGCGTGTCGTTAAATAATCGTCAGCGAAAAAAAAACATAAATAATACACGGACATGACTCTTATTAAAAAAAAATTCGGAACTTTGTCCAAGCGAATCTTTGTGACGATCCGCGATTTCCGTCTGTCAAGTGCGAGTTCTTTTTAAAAGAAATACGAGAAATTTCTTCCTTTCTTTCTCCCAAAGGGCACATTGTCAGGCTTAATTCAATCGATCGCGAAATATTTTATTCAGCGAACCAACAGATTTCAAAGGCCCTTTTTCGTTTTCTCATCTCTCCGTGACTTGTGAGACCTTGAACTTTTTTCTATATTGTATTTTTGTCAATTTCCCTCGGGAGCGTGTGGTGGTCGTTCAGGAGTGTGGCGCACCACCCCCATTTATTATCCACGACACGCTAATCCGGATAAAAGTAACGAAGAGAGTGGCTACCGAGTTCGCGCAATTCGTTGGAATGGTACGCGCGTCCGAGTGTAAAACAGAAATCTCGCCGTTTAATGTACGTCCCGTTCAGATGTCTATCAGCCCCCGTGCAATGCTGTGCAATTCATCTTACGCAGGTATTACGCCATCGCTGAACCGTTGCATTACGAAGCGTTGGTTTCTCCGCGTCGCGTGGCTGTCGGATTGGTCGTTTCCTGGACGGTCTCTCTGCTTTTGTGCTTGCCACCGTTCTCCGGTCTGGTGCCACCTTACAGGTCTGTATACATATATATATATATATATACATATATACGTACGTATTACACTGTTAAACACAACTACCGCCAACGCGCGACGTTGTCGTCTCTCGTGCCGTTACATTCCGCAACGTATTCCACAATATATTGCGTCGCAATTGCTCTGCATTTCCTCGCATAATGAACGTGATTTGATTTATTTTGTGTTCCGTCGCTTCGTGCGCGAGTTGCTTCGCGCTACATAAAGGAAACTTCTTCGCGGGACAATTTCCGCGCGCTCGGCACAAAAGATTTCTCGGAATAAAGGTTTCGTCAAAGCCGACAAAGTCAGTTAGATTCTGTTAGATTAATAGAAACAGACTGCAGTAATGGAGAGAAGTGAAGTGTTTTAGCGCGAGTTCTCTTTCTCTCTTCCTTTCTCTTTTTCTCTCTTTCGTTCCTCCTGTGTTCTATGTGCTTCGATTTCCGAGGCAAATAATCGCGTGCGTTTCTTTTTCAATTTCCTCTATTGATCAGGTATAACGTGGGGTTGGGCTGCTGCGCCCCAGATTTCGGAAACGATACTTGGGGCTACGCCGCGGCGCTTTACGGCGTCGTTTACGTCATTCTAGGCTTGGGCCTGCCAACTGTCCTCGTGACACTCTGCAATTTACGCATGCTGGGTATCGCGCGGTACCATCGGCATCGTATCGCCAGCGCGATCTACGAAGTCACTCTGAGCGCCCAGGTGACCATAACCCATCAGCGAAATCCATTTTTCGTGCCAATCGTCACCGCGCCTTCCGCCGGCGGACCGCCACGTTTTCACAATGCCGCCTGCACGGTTTGTATAATTCAACCATCAGATAATATAATTTCCACCGAGTTTATCGAGTCATGTAAATAAAAACTTAGCAGAGACTCCGTAGAAAATTATAGATTTGTATCATAGTTTTTCCAATACTTAAATAAATATCAACATATTGCGAAAAGAAACACAAATCGAGAGAACTATTGAGAAATAACAAAGTTACTGTTCCTTTAGGTACGTATTCTTTTGAGTCTTCTAATGAAAAACAAACATTTTAAAAAATTAAAATGCGATTTTCTCGAAATCACGCTTTTTCCAGCAGAAAAGTCTGACGGATTTAGATTTTGTCGTCGGATTTGAGTTAATCAGCCTAATTAAAAGCCTCGCAGTTAAAGTCTGTAATCTGTAATTTAATTTTCTGCCCGGGAAGTTAGAGAGTCAAATCGATAAACACCAACGCCGCCGGAGGCATCGGTAAAGTACGTGCTAAAACTTCCCGTCCTCAGAGCGTCTCGTGACTAATGGACCATCCGTTTAGCTTCTATTTCAGGAACTTGACCCAGGATCTTCCAAATGTAATTAGCTCATGCACTTCGAAATACCGGCAAATACTCTGTTGCTCGCAAATACATTTCAGCAATGAGATCAAAATACCTACGATATATATAAGCTGTCTTTATCAATCTCGCGTATAAACGTTCCAGGTGATGCAACTGGTTGGCCCCCTCTACATGCTATACTTCCCGTATTGCGGGTTCGTTCTCTGGGAAGCTTGTAACGCTGTTTCTCATCAGCACCGCTTGAATCCGAGACTCTTTTCCGTGGCGTCGTTTCTGCTCGCTTGCTCGCCGCCCATCAACGGCCTCCTGTACGGTCTCAAATCACAGACTCTACGACAATCCGTGCGTAACTACTGGCGTAAAAAAGCGACCAAGTCAGAACTGCAGCAGGTAATTCTGCGATACGTGGAAAAATGACGCTGCTCATCGCGAAGTGCAACGCGTTCGAGTCTGTTGCGTCGCTCGACAGTACAAACGTGCTCGTTCTCCACGGTTTACGATTATTGCACTCGCCTCTCTCGCGCGTCCTGTTAAGCTTTTGTCGCGTTCGCGTACGTAACGTATACATCAGCGGTACGTATAGCGGTGTGAGACAAATCGTGCTTTTCAGGAGATACAGGCGAGAACACCGAGTGTCGCAGGTTCCAGACGACCCTCGGCACCTTCCGGCAACGGAAATGCTTCCTTCTTCCCCTTCCCGCCCTTACAACGAAGGCTGAGCGACGCGCTGCTAGCCCTTGGCACCTGCAGATCCGGAGGCAGTTTCGAGAGCGATAATCTCGGATTCCAGCGTGGCACTTTGCAGCCAGCCGCCTCGTGTAACACTCTTAGAGTGCCAACTAGCGAATCAGGTACGCAGTTATACGATCCTCCGTTGTACGCCGATAATGTTTCTAACGAATTATCCCCGTCGTGCTTTCCGTTATTAAGTAGCGTATCGTGTTCGCAAATAGCGTTTTACATTTGAGAAATTACGCGGCGCGTAATCTTGCATTTTGTCCTTAGACAAAGGTTCTTTTCATAGCTAAGATATAGATCGATCATACTTGTATAAAAAAGATCATACTTGATCGTTGACGGATAAAGCGTTCGACAATGACACGAGCGTCGTACCTTTCATGATGGCGCGCTAAAGGGGAACCGGGCAAATTGGTGCGGGCGAGCGCGAGTGCTGCCACTCTGATGGGTCCTCATTATCGGAGCGACTTTATCGAGTCCGATTTGAGGGCGGGATGCGCCGTAGCTATGTGCGAGACCCCGAAGAAAAGCCCGAGGATTCTAATAACGCGCGCGTACAGCGAGGAGAATCAAGACGGAGACAGCCCGCTTCTGAAGAAATCCCAAAAATCAAATGTTAACCCTCAGCCGTGCGAAAGTACGTCTCAGAGACATTAACATTGTATAGTAGTGTGTGTTTTCTTTCAACTAGCGTGCGACTGTATGCAACTTTCAAATAGAACCGCGTATCAAAGATGATAAGAAAATTTGAACCTCGCTTTTTGTTGTGACATTTTGCGTTGCAATCGCGTTCAATCATTAGGTTCTCTCTCGTTGTAGGTTTTTAATTTACTGATCAATTATTTGGATTCAATTCTTTGGAGCTGCGTTTACCTCGTTTTTTTTCTTTAGTCTTGCCGTTAGCATGATGTTCCCTGTGTCTTTCTTTTTTTATGAACTTTTTTTGCAGTATCTCTTGTACGTATTCCTATCGTCTTCGTAAGCAAAAACCGATATTAAGAATCTTCCATGTAATATATCGTACGTGCTATCGTAGGTTTTGCATAGAAATTTTGGGAATGAATAGATCGTTGACGCGAACGAAGATGGATCGATCTTAAATTCAAGAAAATTCAAGGAAATTCTTGTTTCTCGCGCGTGCACAGAACGTCGATGGCGGAACTGTAGTATCGGGAGCGAGAGCAGCACCGGAAGCAGCGACACGAGCGTGTGGACCACCGGCGTTAAACACGTCAGGAGTAACGCGAAGAACTCGACGAGCGATTTGTCGTCGCGGCGAAACGTGCACGGTAAGAATTTGGAAGAGGAGGACGCGCTGTCGACCACGTTCAGACCGAACAACAACAGCGAGAGCAGCGATACCACCGACACTACTACGGCCACGACTACAACCACCACCACTCTTCTTTAATTCCGCACTGAGTAAGTAATTTTTAGCGCAATGTTTTCATTGTTTTATAGAATTTGCAAATGATTTTTAGAAAAATGATACACGAAGATTGTAAACAAAACTATAATAAAAAATAAACAGAACTCCGAACGACCGATTTAAAATTTACTTAGGTACTTCGACGAATAACTTGAACGTAGGAAAACGGAAGAGAGAAGAAGGAGATAAACGGCAGGGTGAAGAAGAGAGAATTGGAGGGCTCGAGACTAAGGGCGATATAACCGAGAAAAAGAAGAGAGACACAGATCTCGAGAAGTCGTAGGAGCTGCGTAGAAGTTTCCGCAAGCTAAATAGAAGGACAAAAAAAAAAGCACAAGCTCGTAAAGTTTCTGGAGGCCGCAAGTAAGCCGAGCAAATGTAAAGATCCTCTTAACACCCCTTTCTTCTTGAGTAAATCCAAACGTATTTTCCTTATTTAATCCGTTTCATGTCTCGGACGAAATAAGTATCGCGTGCGCTTGAGCGAATACAAAGCAGGAGAGCATTTCTTCTAACTATGACGCAAGTCCGCGGAAACAAAAGTCAGAATCGATTGCCACGCGATTATTTCGATAACTCGCATCTACTTGCACAAAAGTAAATATTTATAATAATAACAACAATTTGTAATAATAATAACGCATGGTTTCAGTAGCACAAAGAATGATCTCATCGTTTTTTATATATCGATTGTGTTTCGCCTTAAGAAAAAGTAATTTTAAAAATCTCAAATATGAGAACCAAGTATTACCGCGTGTACAAAGTAAATTGTCATCAGCGAAGCTGCAAATACATGCACGCAAAATTATTAACAAAGAAATGACGACAATGACGTCAGTGTTATTGTCGATCAGAGTCCATCGATGAATGAAAAGTCACAAAATTTTGGAAAATAAAACAATGTCCAAATTGAATTTGTCAATAAAAGCATCGACGTTACATGAAGAGACTGGATCGTTTTGTTATACATATACAAACAAACAAAAATATATATTCTACACATTGAACTGACCGTGTGTTGCATTCTGCAAACGAGAATTCGGCGCAGCTTACGCTCGAGACATCAATACGTTAACGTATATATTGAAACATATTTTTCACATATCTCAAAATTATATTTTTGTATATAACACATAACTTTGAAATTACATACGTATATTTTTTCACTCAGCAACGTTTACGGCTGCGTTCCGATATTCACTGCCAGCTCTAAAAATCTATACCTTACGTCACATGTGCTGTAGATTCCAATACTGGCAGTGAATATCGGAACGCAGTCCACGATGCACACAACAGTGACGTGGAACCATCTGTTACATACACACACACACACACACACACACACACACAAAAGGAAAAGGAAAAATAAAAAACCTGATTAATACACCCTCGGCGAGCCCGGTTTCAAAAAGTTTTTGCTCGCTCGTCGTGATAGAAAAAAAAGAGAGAGGAATTAATTATAGATCGCTTTCCGAATTAATTATAGATCATTTTTGATAAAAGTTTGCGTCGGCGTCAGCGCGACGTAAATTCGCGGAAACTCGTTATTCGCGAAAAGTTCCAATTTATCTTTAATTTGCCGAGGTATATAATGGAAACTCGTAGAAGAAACAGAGAAGTCGGACACCCGAAAAGCTTTTTTAACAAAAAGCGATAACAACATTGAATCAAAGATGCGAGGGATGTTCACAAACGTTTAAGTTAATCGATTGCGACGTTCACTCGTCTACTAAAAAAAGAGACAAAAAGAAAGTGAATCTCACACTGCGGTAAGAAACGCGTCTGTCTTTTCGTAAATGTCAAACTTTCGCTCGGTGTGTTAACAATTGTATTTATTCGACGTGAATTCCGTGGCTCTTTCGCCGATTTAACTCGATCAATGATTAACGGCTATATTAAAACAAGTTAACGACAATTTCTAGTGCGAATAGCTGTTAGATAAGTGACACTGCTGCGACAAACTAGTGTGCGTACAACAATCTGTGTAAATAAAAAATAATTATGCTTTTTCTCTGTATATTTAATGTAATTGCGACAAGAAATTCTTTCTTGCGCACGTGTATTTCAATATGACGAGTAATTGTTATCTGTATTACGCTGAAGCTGTGTCGACTTATAAGTACACGTGAGATTGTTACGTGTGCAAAGAAATTGGTAATCGCGTATTTTTTTATTACTTAGAAACTAGTCATTCCAATCATACTTCAACTATACCAAATAACAACATTATTTAATTTATATCTCATCCTACCAATAATATATACATATTTATGTATATTTCTTATTCTCTAACCCATCTCATTCTCATTATTTATATTACACATACAATAGTTATATATGAAGAGACGAGATAAATGCGATTAGTGTAAAAATGATAAAGTTATTATAGACCTCAGAAATAATGATTGTAAGTAATATATAATATTGAAATAATTAATACACAATGTATAATTAGACTGAATGTGTTATTGGGTTACTGTCGGCACACTGCTTGCTATGTTCTGAAAAATATGGAGTGTCTGACGATGATATGCGACAACATTTTTTTTTAATGCCCTCAAGTCGTAAATTTACAAACTTCACGTTGTGAATCTCCGTTCATAGGATACAAAGAAAAAAAGTAAAAACCGTTCTTATGTATTGAAATCCCAACTTTCTATTTAGAATAGAGTTTAATTAGTTCAGCCGTTGCTGAGATATACAATATAATATCTTAGCTCGGCTGGCTATAAACTGTCCGACTCGCGGTCCACTCGCGTGAATCACGATCGATCTCGCTGTGCATACATTTTGTGCGAGGCACTACTGTGTCTCTTAATTTATTATGTGATAAATAAATAGATATGTATATATTTTATTGTTCGTAAAGTTCTTGTAACGTTTTCTAATAAGTTGCATTAAATGGCAACATGTTCAAGAGATGTACACGAAATTATCGCGCAGATATTACAAGAATTTACAGAAACTAAGAGCGTTTTTGATCGGTACGAGTTGAATTGCTTTCAAAGCGATTAATCTCTTGCACTAAATTGATTTAAATGGCGACGATGTGTGCCATTGTCGAAAAAAAAATTGCTCATGCGTTGGCGTCTCACTCGTTTACTTTTTTTTTATTTTTTATTTTTTATCTTTAACCCTTTCTTATCTCTAACCCTTAAAATAACGAGTCTGATACGTGTTTCCTCAATTTGGACTCAGGAAGCATATCACAGGTCTGATACGTAATTTTCCATTTGAGCCCAGAAAACATATCACGCGTCTGATACGTGGTTCTTATCTTGGGTTTAGAAAGTATATCACGTCTCTCACGCGTTGTTATACTGCAAGGGATTAATGACGTTACTTTGGTCGAGTAATATGATTGATCCGAGAGCGATTCACAACTTGTATCAATCAAAAAACGGTATAATTTATGTGAGTCGGTGTACGATAAATCTTTAAATTTCATTTAACGAAACGCTACGCTATTTTCCGAACAACTCAATATATCTGTAAAGAGCAATGAATACATTACGCACGGGAAAACTTGTAACTCGTACGTCATCAACGTCCAATGTAATTCGCTAAAACTCGCTTGTCCACGAACAGCCCGAGCTGCCGGTCAAACCAACTTGTCAATTAGAATCTGCGCACGTGCAGCTCGGATATGTATATCGCGAACGCAATTGCGTATCCGTTGTTGTTGTTATTGTTGTTGATCAATGATTGAAAGAAACTTCGTCGGGTGCGAATGTTGTATATCGATGTTAACAGTACAAAGAGTTTCAAACGATGTCTAAGTGTATAACGATAGTGCAAATAAAACCACCTGATAGCTGAATCAAATTTGTAATTTTTCTCACGAAAAATCCCGAATCTAAAAGAAAATACTGTAACATCCGTTAATCTGAGTATTGCCGGGACCGAGTTTATTTTATTAATATATAATATCCCTTCTATCTCTACGTTTTGGCAATATGCTACTTCACGCAAGAATTATATAAATATAATATAGTGAGGAGTCAGCAGACGTCAAAATTGATACGTCAATCATGATCGATCG
This sequence comes from Pseudomyrmex flavicornis, assembly GCA_014825475.1. Lineage (NCBI taxonomy): Eukaryota > Metazoa > Arthropoda > Insecta > Hymenoptera > Formicidae > Pseudomyrmex > Pseudomyrmex flavicornis. Next base: position 90,619 of record QVNW01000316.1, read on the forward strand.
CTAATCTTGACAAATGTCAAAATCTCAAGGCAAAATTATCTATCAAAGTTATCCAATAAAATTGGCGTTTGACTGTTGATACAAAGTGTATACAAATATACGCAACATTTTTCTCTTTAAAAAAAATCACAGAAATTTACTGACTTTATCTTCTTCTTCACCTCGTACAAAAATATTACAAATATTAAATATGAAACTTGTATGTATATATAATGACCTGATATTTTTTACTAAGTATTTCAAAAAATAAAGCTCTAAAGCCAACATAATTAGCTACTCGCGCTCATTATCTAATACTTTAAAGTACATAAGAAAGATAAACACGATTTTTACCTGCGGTTCCTACTTTCGAAACATGTTACCTGCAACGTTATTCGTCAGTTCGTTCTGTGTTGTCGTGACACGTTCTACCTGTGTATAGTATACATCGTCACGGTCGAAGGCGATCGTTTGTCGTGTTCATCCTTCGTTAATCACATCGGTTTCGAGTTGCCAGTCTTGCGTGTTTATCGGACTCGACTCGACACGTAAATTCGCGACTTCGAATTTCTTGCAGCAAAATAAATTATATGTATACGCGAAAAAAGTGCGATCGGCAAAAAAATGTATCATTCCGTTGATGTTCCCAATAGATCGATTTATTTCACGCACGACTATTATAGACACGACTACGAAGATGAAATATTGCAGCATTGGATAGACAAGGATTGCGTGAGAGATCGCGACAAGTATGTACGCTACTCTAAAGCCTTTTTCAATATGTTGTTTCAATTATTTCAATTTTATCGCTGTGATGAAAACAAATCTCGCTTTGAAAGTCACGATCCTTTCAATTTCCGAATTAGTTTTTTTATATAATATATTTTACAGCTACGGCCCTGCCGTGGCATTGCGCACACTCGCATCGATTTTAACGAACACGCTCAGCTGATGTACTTGCATGCGTCGTTTCGCGATTCTGCGTTCCTTTCGAAACGTGCGTGAAATTGTCATCGACGGACACATCTTCCGATAATTTATCGACTCGTGCACGTATATTCTCTTTCGAACGACGATAGTTCTTCGTCGTTCGATTAATCGTCTCGGTTTTTTTTACTCGTTTGTGCGTTTGCGAGCAAGAACGAAGGTTCTCATGCGCTGTCGTGATGAGCATTCGGCTGTCGAACACCGTGTTTCCGATCGAAATTACGTTTTATTTGCCCGAAATGTAAACAGAGTCGCCGATATGACGTGGAATTTCTCGAGGCGAGGATAGAGCAGCGGTTGTAGATGGTGACGAGTAAACGGCATGTCTTCCACGTGAGTGATACGAGAATATATCGGAATCAATCGAGAGCGAAAGACGCAAAGCGCGAAGTGAGTACTTATACATTGCGGAGCAATAAATGCAATATCTGCGCGAGGGGGAAATCCCCCTTCATTGCTCCACGGTGTACGTACAAAACTCTCCGTTTAGGCCAGGGATTACACTCGCAACAACGACTTAAAACAACGGATGTTATTTTACGTCGGTTATTGCATAATATTGAAACAAATGCGAAACTGATCACACACGTGTCATTCGTTGACAATTAAAATACAACAACGTCCGTTATAACGTCTGTTATTTTAACGCAAGTGTAATTCCGTGTATTTATTGTGTACATGTGATAAACGGAGCTTTTCGCAGAGAGGAACCATGAGAGTGTCCTCGGCCTCGTCCAGCACGAGTTCCGTATACACTAGTGCCGATGATGCGCGCCAGTTTATTAGTCACGAGATCGGTCAGTTTCCCGATACAGACGACGTCGGAACTACTTGGCTCCTCGGTTCGCGCAGCAGATCGAAACGAGTTTTTGAGAGGTTTAAAATAACCAAGTGAGTGTGGAACACGCACACATACACACGCCGTCGAACACGACACCCGTTGTAAAATACATCAATAAATATTATCAATGTTATCTCTCTCGCGATAATTATCTCTTGAAAAAATTTGATGTGTAGATGTGTGGAAACAAACAACACAATCAAGTACATATATGCAACGTTGCCAGGTCTACATTATTCAAGCATGACAATCTCAGTCTGTTTTATCAAGCAAAATTATCTAACTCTTATTTATTATCTGTCAACTTCAAAGTATTAAAATATTTTGCTGTTAAAAGAAAACAAGAGCAAATCAAGAACTTAAGTAAGATTCAAAGGTTGCGTTTAACAAAAGTGAGCGATTAGTCAGCGTTTTTTCAATTTATATCGGTTATCATTGACATATAACTTTGTACTTACTTATTTTAATATATGTAGTTTAAAAGTTAATAATAAATAATAAGTATAAATCAATCAAGGATAAAAAGCTATTATATGGCAGGCAAAAAAATTTGTTGAGTCTGAATTTTTGTTTCATCAACAAAACAAAAATCTGGTCACTTAGTGATTACTTTCTCTCTATTCTAGCAAAATTTTTTTTCCGTGAATTCTGATTAAAACGATCAAAGAGTCAACGCAGATGTCGGCGCGAAATATGACAAATGAGACATTTCTTAATTCCACAATTTCATACGACCAGGTTTTTGAATTCAAATAAATATTTCGGATATTACTGACATCTTAGAAAAAGATTATTACGCACTGGGAAGAGACATTGTGCCACTAGATTTTTGCAGCAAAAACGCGTTGATAATTTAAATAATAAAGTTGTGAATTACAGCCCTGTATAATTATTCTCTTCATGCGCGAGGAAGCTGCTTTATCGATGGAACAATTTCTCAGAATACAATCTCTTACCTCTCAATTGTCGAGCTTATAATTGGATCTACGAGTAGGTTATTCATTTCAGTTTTGAGTTTAACGTTCTGAGTTGATACGTTTGTAACACTGAGAGAAAAAATTATTATATATAATTATATATTTATTTTTTAATGTACTGTTGCGAGATACGCGACTCTTGTTTGTTAGATAAAAAAACTCATGGTAAGTGCGAGAGAATTAGAACATAAAAACCTTAAATAATAAAACTCGAACAAAGCGACCGATCACAATTCAACATTTTCAACCTGTCAACAATCACGATTGTGACTATATTCGCTTACCGCTTAAAAGTTCTTTGGATGTCTTTGATCTGAACGCTTTGACACAATGTTGGAGACTGAATGGCTATTGCAACCACTGTCTAGCAGTGACAACTGACTAGCAGTCGGTAGTTAATTGGTCGAAAGCTGAAGGCGCTTATTTATATTGCATCAAACTCCCATTCCGTCCGATATGTTACGGATGCGTATATCTTTGACGCTCACGCGCAATGTCTTTTATTTAAACGAGAAAATTAATAAGTATCTGAAGCAACGCATAGATAGCGACAGTAATATCATTAATCTTAATCCTGTAAACCCCGACCACATTAATGTCTGAGCGATTTTTGAAGATGAGATCTTAAAAACTACCTAGTGGAAATTTCTAACTACTTAGTGGAAATTTCCTCTTTTTCTAAAAAAAAGTCATAGTAGGAGGAATCGACGGTAAAAAGGCGGGGCGAGCGATATTGTGTCGCCAAATGCCGAGCGATAAAACTCATGCTTGGACAATTTGGACATAAATATTATATACTCTTACGTTTACAAGAAACAGTTGGATTTTCACAGTAAGTTACAACATTTTTATTGTCTTCATTTTCATTTTTTGCATTTCTTTTTCGTTTTACAACGTAAAAAATGTCAATATGCACTTGAAAAAAAGTCTGAACTTCTCTTCGTTTGCGAGAAAGAAATGTTTATTTTAGTAAAGATCTTAGT
>QVNW01000317.1:0-27888 GCA_014825475.1 Pseudomyrmex flavicornis
TCGCTTTCATCTTGAGGACGATAGTAAATATGTGTGACCTGCTTATCAGTTTCGGTGGAGGATGTACCATTTACAAGATTCGCTAAATCCTGCCAATTTGCGAGAATTGTTCCCTCTGGAACACCGTCAAGATTTCTTACCCTAACGCGTCCATAGCCATCAGACTGCGCTTGAAGAGCAGCCGCACCATTTTGGAAATAAAGGCGACCTTCTTGGTTGAACCTAAAGAATATTCCATCCCCATTTTTATCAGGAACGCCAATCACAAATTGGGGCTTGCTATTGGCGTCTAGCTGTCCATAAATCTCAATATCGCCTTTAATATCTTTGAGAAGAAAGTGAAGATGCGGTGCGCTTTCCCATGCCCCGCCATTTCCCCCATCTGACCAAAAATAAATATCTCCCGTCAAAGTACCACCAGAAATGGGGAGGTAATCCCCAATGGCTTTTTTTATATCTGAGAGGATATTCTTCCAATTTTCCCCATCACTTCCATCGCTTGGCGGGGCATCACCATTATTATCCGCCTTTGAGAGATAAAGCGCGCCGTTCGATATCACCAGCGCGCCCCAAGGGTAGCCGCCTATCTCTTTACTATAAGCCACGTCCCACGCGCGAATAAGCCCCGCTTCTGAATTTTTGGCGGCAATAGAAAGCATTTTTAAAATACCATTCATATCCGCCCCATTTGGAGGAATACCCCCCGCGGCAAGGGGCGTCATCGTCTCAATCGGGAAGCCTTTTGCGAGGGAGGCGCGCCCATGGCTTGGTGCTGCGGGGATCGTGGTGACCGTATTCGCATCCGCATTTTCTGCGAAAATCGTTGGAAATTGTGGTGATGTATTTTTATCCATCTTATTCTTCTTTAAGCTCTATTATAGTTTGATATAGCGGCGACTTCCCAGAGGTCCCAAAGATCTTCTGTATCATAAATGCTTTTAAGCTCATGCAGATTTGCAAGTTTCTCACAGAGAACTAAGCCCATGATTTCAGAATGATTTTTAAACTTGGCTAGCTCTCTTGGTTTTTCTGCTCCGCCACCGCCATCAGCGGCGTGGCGAGCTGGGAAAATTGGGAGGTCGCGGCTTTGAAAAAATCAAGATTAAAGCTCAGCACCTCCGATCTTAATTTTGGTAAGGTACTCGCATCTTCGAGGTCGCTTTCTAACATATCACTCGGGCGGATCCCCTCTGCGCGTTTAATCTGGACGCATTTCATCAATCCTTGAAAAGCCTCCTCACAATCTTCTTCACTGAGATTGCCAAAAATATTTATCGCAATCCCAGCCAAGCCTGCCGCGCCAATTTGTGCCGCATTATCGGGAATTTTCATTCCCGCACGGATAAGGGCGCGGATTGTCCGCATTGCCCATCTATCGCCCTCAAAAGCAGACATGCGGCGAATAATAAAGATTTTTCCCTTATCCGCCCCCTCTTCTGGAGTATATTCAATGGTTTTCATCTCTTAAATCCCTGCTCTTGTGATATTTTCCCACATAATTGTTATTTTTCGCGCCGCTAAGCTTTTTCCCGCTGCAGGAAGTGGCGTGGCTTTTTGAATCACACCATTGGTAAAGGTAAATTTATGCCCAAGCCCCTCAAGAGTGAGCTCACCATTCATCCAAAAAGGGCGGCGTGTTTGTCGCATCGCATCAAGCAATGTGTCGAAATAAATCATACTTCTCGAATTAGGAGAGAAAGAAAGTGTGTGCGTAATAGGGCTTGGAATCCAGCCAATATTAAGTTTCCCATCAATTGACATTTGCACTTCGGAAAAATCTTGATCCAAAGCCTCCCATGCTTTATCACTCTCCCAATTTTCAAGGGTAATGGGGGTATTAAAGAGCTCTTTAATCGTGAGGGTAAAAACGGCATTTGCCGATGTAATAAAGTGATGAGACATGATTATTGAACCTCTACGCTAGAAAGATGAATGGATTGGACGCTTTGCCCATCTGTGTACCAAAATTTACAAGCAGGGCTTTGACGCGAGGCGCGAATATCTGCAGGGGCGGTCGAGGCATTCGGTTGGAAATACCAGCCGCGGCTTTGCACTGTACCCGCAATATCCGTGCCCGCTGCGTTATTAATTTGCTGTTTTTGCGCCTCTGTGAGGGTGACGCCTCCGCGGATTGCCCCAAAATTAAGAGCTTGCCCAATCGTCTCTTGCACACTTGCCGAAATAAGCGCGTCTCCTTGTGTATTATAAGGGATTTGCCCCATATTGAGCAGCAAATTAAGCAAGTCGCTTTGAAAAGAAGCATTTAGCCAAATTTGGTTAATATAGGAATCAGCCCAAAGGAATTGACCAGAAACCGCGCCATCTTCGAGAAATTGAAAACGCCCGAGCCCATTCGCATATTCCCCATAAAAACTATATCCATTTGCTTTAAGCGCATCAGCCTCTTGTGAAGAGGTGACAGAGGGAGAGATAAGCCCGTTTCTACGTTGTGCGAGGGTTGTTCGCCCGTTAGTGGATTCAAAATTAAGGGACGCCATCCAGCCAAGGCACAATGCTGCAACAAGAGGATCTTTATAAATTGCCGTTGTGCCATCAAGATTTTGGGCTTTAAGCCATGCTCCAAATGACGCGCTTTTTTCTAGATTTAAAGCTTGTGGATCACTATCCCAGCAGACATACCAATAGCGAAGATTTTGAGACGCGCCCCATTGCGCAAATTCTTGCTTTTCCGCAAGGCTTGGCTCCCATGAGGTCGTAAAGCCTGTAAAATCTTGTGTGACTTTAATCACATCATTCATTAACTGAACAGGGGCGGGTTGTGGATCGCTCTCCTTAAGCGCGCCTACACCATAAAAAGAGAGTTTAGAAGGGGTAGAGCTTGCGCCTATATAGGCACTAAAATAAACTGCCGCCATGTGCGCTTCATTGGAAGATGTTGTGAAATCTTTCGCAACATCATTGGCATTATTATATTCTCGCAATTCGCCTGCTTTAAGCGCGCTATTTTGAGAGAGAATAAGACCATTAATAAAATTTACACCGCCAGCCACATCAAGGGCTGAGGGGGTCACATTGACAATTCTTGAAATGGGTAAAGACATTTTTCTTTTTTAACTTTCTTACTTATGAGAGGAAGCTGCACGCCGCCTGTGGAGGATATAGAATTTTATGACCATAATAGTCGCAAATATATGCTCTTTTTGGCTCTTAATTGCGTCAATGGTCATAAATTCTATCTTCTTATTGTTCTTATTTTTATGATGATAATGTGTGTTTTTTTAAAAAAAAGAATTTTTTCTGAGAGAGGTAAGAGTAGAGGTAAGACCATAATATCCTCCTTGATAATATGGTCTTTTAGAGGGGTTTTTTAGGGTGTGGCGTGTTTTACCTCTTCTTGTTTTGGCGGGTGAAAGGCATTTTTGAGTGTTTGATAGGCTGTATCAAGTTGATCCAAACCCCCAAAAACATCCTTAACCCCTGTTTTAATTTGTGACATATCATATTTTTTAGAGAGCTCTTCCTCGCCAATTTCCAAGAGAGGCGTAAGACATTCTTGTAAAAGAGTAATGGCGGCTTCTTGTCGAGAAGAAAGCGGCTTATGATGAAATTCTGCGAGAATTTTATCAATCACAGAGGCGAGACCCTTTTGAGATTCTGCCTGTATTGTTGGTTCTGTTGTTGGTGTATTTATGTCTGTCATGATTTTTTCCTTTTGTGAGAGAAAACTTGTCAAGGCGGTGATTGGTGCTTTCAGCAGCGGATAAAGGGGCGTCTTATTTGGCAAGAGGAGCGGTAAAGCGGCTCCAATAAGGGAAGATCCCGTCTCTGGTGTGATAAAGGGGAGAGAGAGCCCCAAAATTCCCACCAAGAGCAGAGCAAACCCATAAATTGTTGTTCCTTCAGTAACATAATGAAGAAGCTTCATAGAGAGCTTAGACCCATATAGAATGCATATTCTTCCTTGCGGCGATGAAGGAGAGCTTGGCATATTTTGCCTGCGATTTTATGCCATTCTAACCAATAAGGGGCGAGATCTCCCCTAAAGGAGTCATCATTGATTTTCTTTAAAAGAGTGGAATTTTTAAAATTTCCAATCCCGATATTGTAAGTGAGAGAGAGGAGGGCAGCTTGTTGATTATCCTTTAAATCAGTCCGTTTTAAGAGAGGGGTCATTTGCCGAAGGAGCGTGCATATTGTGGCGTTTAGAAGCTTTTGCGCCATTTCTTTGGTAATGGGCGCGCTTGCCATTGTGATAGGTTTGCCATCAAGCCCATAAGTGCTTCCATATCCAATAGAAGCAATTCCTGCAGGGCATTTATAGGGGGTGAGAGAAAGCCCCTCATATTTTTTGATAAGAGAGGATGCTTGGGTAAGAGTTTCATCTAGATTCATGTTACATTCCAAAAAATTTAGCAATAAAATGAGTGAGAGAGGTAAAAAGAGCAGGTCCGATAAAGGAAGCGCTATAGACGATTTTTCTTAAATTACGCTCAGCATTTCTTGCTTTTTTCTCTGCTTCATCTTCACGTCTTTGCCGATATTTTTCCCGATTTTGGTCGCGCCGCCGCCTTTCTTCGCGCTCTTCTTCGACTGTCTTACGAATATCATAGAGAAGCAGTTCTGTTTTTTCCCCGCGTCTGATTGTTTCAGAAAGAAGGGTTGATGTTTCAACCTGTTTTACGGCGAGTTGATCAACTTTATTGGAGAGGTGGTAATGATCTTCACGTGTGACAAAAATTGCGTCATTGGGTGACATTTATTTCTTCCTTTTTCTTTATTTCTTATTTTATAAAGTGAGAAAATATTATGGCAAATAATTTCTTTTTTTATAAAATTCTTATGATAGAATGAAGCTTCATTCTAGAATGAATTGACGGGATTTCTTTAAAAATCAAGAGTCATAAAAAGAATTAAAATAGCACAATAAGAAAAGAAATTCCGTCTCTAGAAGATTATTGTCGGTAGTTCAAAATAAATCTTCCCCCTAAATTCATATAAGAAGGGTCATCCGTTCCTTGTCTATCTATGAATGAGAGCGCGCCTTTAAGCGGGGAGCATTTTCCTCCTGTGAAGGTGACTCTATCACGGCAGAGCATCCCTAAGATTTGTGCCTGATTATTAACAAAGAGATCGAGGATTAGCCCAGAGGAAACTTGCCTTACCCAGAAACGGCATGGAAGCCCCTCTAATGTCACGCTAAATATTTGAGAGGGAACAGGATTAAGGGGAATTATTTGGGTCATTTTCTTCTTTCTTTTAAGTTTGAGAGATAAAAATAAAGAAGAAACTCAAAAGAAAAAAGAAGAAAATGGGTTAAGCCGCTTTATGATTTTTTATAGATTTTTTTATGTATATTATGCTGATATGTGCCATATCTTTCTTCTCTTATGGCGTTCCAATCTGCTTTTTTGACATGTTTGGGGCGTAGAGCAGGATGAAAAGGGGGGAGGGGATAAACCGATAAGAATGAATTTTGATCTTCTTTCTGCCAGCTCTTAAAAATTTCTGGAGAGATAGTCCGTAAAGGGGGTTTTGTTTCTTCTTTTTCTTTGTCTTTTTTGATCAAGCCAGAGCTAAGTGCTTTGAGCTGTATTGAATAAAAGCTTCTCTTTAATTTTTGAGCGATTTTTTGATGGCTCAGCCCCTCATGAATATATTTTTTGAGCAAGTCGATTTCTTTATCTGTCCATGGATTTTTATTGATAAACACGATCTTACCATCTGCATAATGTCTTTTATAATAGGTTCTTTTCTCTTTCATCTCATCTTCTCCTAAAAATTTATGTGTTCTATTTACAGTTATTCTTATTGATAATAGGCTTCATATGCGTGCAGAGTGAGCGGAATATCGGGTAGATTATGGCGTTTTGAAATCTCCCCCCATTGGCGGGTAATACGCTCATAATCACGATGCGCCCTAAAAGAAGCCATCCAGATTTCTCGCGCTTTGTAAAATTGAGTTTGTGCGTACCCTATCGGCGTGCTTTCTTGAGAGGGGGGCGGACTCTTTCTTTTTTGAAGGCGTTCTTTCAATCCATTCTTATAAATGCCTGTTTTAGACGCCCATATAAGCCATGCTATGGGGCTTCTAATATGTTCAGCTGTGGAGAGTGCTATAAGAGAGGCAAGAGCCTGCCTATCTCCGCCGCAATATTTTAAACATATTTGGAAAATCCCTTTTACTTTCTGCGGCGTTGTCTGTGCCAGCAGCGATAGAGACTCAAGAAGAGGATCCTTCTCACCTATTTCTTTTTTATCCAGATCAGCGCGCACTGTTTCTTCTTTTATTATTTCCCCTTTATTATTTATGGGTGCATTTTGCGCGCCTTTAAAACGCATATTTTGCGTGTTACTGCGCAAATAAAAATGCTTAATCTTTTCTTTAGCCTCTTTAAAATCAAGGATAAAAGACTGCACACGCCGAACCAAACCATGGGGAACGAGAACCCCCATAGCGATAAGATCTTTCCGTGCAAGCTGTATTGCACGGAGCTTATAGGGCGCGTTGCGCATAATCGTTTTGTTAGAAGGAAAGGTGAGATGCGTCTCTCTATTGGAATAGCGTGCATATTCACGCAATACGCATTTATCGCGTTTTGAGAGAGGAAGGAGGTCAACAAACCGTATCGCCTCATCATTGGAATAACCAGCCATAGAATACCTCTTTAAAGATATGAAGAGAGGGACATTAAATCCCATGAAATGACATATAAATGCCGAGATTTACCGCCTTTTTTTGGAGAATAAATGCGGAGTGCATCGAAGAATGCCCTTCTTTGCATGGGTAAATCCTGAATTTGAGAAGCGGCGCGTATGAAGCCGCGCTACCGCCCGCGCTTGCGGGCAATAGAAATCATCTGCGACTTCTTCTTGTGCTTCTTTATTGAATGGTTTGGGAATAAGAATGCGCTTCATTCTTCATCATCTCCTTCCCCATATTGGCGGGGATTTTCTGAGTAATATTCGGGATGAACAAGCTGATATATTTCATAAAGATCAGAGCGGAGCCTATGGAGGAATGTCTGTATCACGCGCAAGCTTTCGTAAATGCTTCGCAGGGATGTAACGCCATTTAAGGACGCTGGAATGAGCTGACAAATTGCAGATATCTGCAATATTTTGCCATTTCATCTTTGTCATTTTCTTTAATTGAAAATCTTTCATGAGACTATTGTCGTTTAAATAAACAAATAAATCAAGAGGCGATGACGCTAAAATACACACATAGGTAAAAAATAGTCGCTAAAAGGAACAAATGAAAACATTTGGACAGCGAATCGCATTCTTGCGTACAAAAGAACGGCTTACTCAGGTTGAGCTAGCTGTTGCCCTTGATATTAGTAGAGGGCATCTTGCGACCATAGAAAGAGATGGGGCAAAACCCTCTTTTGAATTATTATCGTCTCTTGCAGAATTTTTTAAAGTTTCTTTAGATTATTTAATATATGGAGATGAAGCGCAGGAGAATAAGTCGCTAAAAAATTCTATTTCCACAGATAAAAAAGAAAAGATGCCGCATATAGAAACGACCAAACTCTCAGGAACTCAGACGACAGAACAAGCAATTATCGCTATTCCAGAATATAATATTAAAGCCGCTGCTGGCGATGAGCTGGCGGTTTCTGAGATTCAAAATCCTGTTAATTATTGGAAATTACCCTTAACAGCCTTAGCAGGAATTCGCGCAACCTCACTCAATAATCTTGCCATTATTACAGTCTCGGGGGATTCAATGGAGCCAGATTATTCCCCAGGGGAAAAAATTCTGGTTGATCAAGGGGATAATCAAATTCATCATGATGGTGTTTATGTGCTCTGGAATGGTTTTGGTCTTGTTGTTAAAATGATCCAAATTTTACCAGCAAATCCGCCAAAATTGCGCATTATTAGTAAAAATAAAGATTACCCACCTTATGAAGTTTATCTGCAAGATGTCCAGATTAATGGGCGTGTTGTTGGGAAATGGGTTTGGAAATAATCTATCTGTAAGAGAGGAGAGAGCCTCTCGCTTATGAGGCAAGTCGTGATAGAAACTATGAGGGAAAATAGGGATTTTAAAGCTTTATGAGTGCAAGAGAAGCTCATACCCTGGCGGAGAGAGTGGGATTCGAACCCACGGTACGCTATTAACGTACACACGCTTTCCAAGCGTGCGCCTTAAGCCGCTCGGCCATCTCTCCGTTCTGTGAGCTGGCTTATATCTTCTTTTTTAGAGGAAGACAAGAGGGGAGGGAGAAATATTTTATAAATTAGTTATGTTTTTACCAACTGGCGCGCTCTCACCTTATGAGCGCGTAAATTTTTATGGAGTTCCATGCTTATTTTCAAAGGCTTCTTCACATGATAAGCCAGCTAGAGAGGCGAGGTTAGAAAATAAAAGAAATAGCGGGGGAGGGGCGCAACCTTCTCATATGGAATTTATCAAATCTGAGATAATGCTCTCTTAAAGGAATATCCCCGAACCCTCTTATATAAATTTCCATAAGGGAACGATCTGTTATTGCTATAGCTTATAAGATTTACGCCGATGAGAAGGGATAACAGGAACCAGATTTAGCTATATGCTCTATGAGGCTGCCTGTTATGACGTCTTTCATAATGTCATAATGCCTATATTCTGCCTGCGCATAGGTTTAAGAGCTTGAGCAATAGCTTCACATATAAGGGAAAATATACGCGCTCTTAATGGTGAGAAGCCGCTATAAAGAGCGTATTTTCATGGTGGTTTTATAAAAATCCCGCTTTCTTTTCCCTTATATCTCTTGGACTCTTTTTATGAGAACTCTTAAAGGAAGAGATGATCCTTCTATATAAATCTAAAGTGTGAATTTATCATAATGCTAACAAGGGTGAGAAGGCGGGGAGAGAGGTACGACCTATATTCTTCCTTTCCTTCCTCCAAGGGAAGAAGTAGTGAATTATTATCTTTCTCATGATGTAACGGTCTCTGAAAGCCATGATAAAAGAGCTCTCCATATCTGTACTTTGCTGGTGGAGAAGGATGATTGTTCTTCTATAGAATGAGGCGACCCTCTGCAGCCTCTCTATTATCTCTTAATTTTTAAAGATCTTTCCATTTTATGAGATGAACTGTTTTAACAGAAGGATGATCGCCACTTTATCATAATGCCAGCAAGAATGAGAAGGCGGGGAGAGAGGTACGACCTATATTCTTCCTTTCCTCCTTCAAATGCTAATTTTATGCTTTTTTATCTACGGGAACAGGGGAGATTTCCAGCATTTGGGGTATATATGGTCTTTATATGAGACTGGGTTTAGAAACTGCTTCATCTTGACCATGGTGATGAAGAGAGGAGCGTGGTGGGAGCGCGCGCTGCCTGTTTCCTTAATGGCCGTATCTTTCGGAATTTCCCAATATAAGCGGTACGAATAGAATAATAATCGCCATTTATATGAATTCTAAAGCAGTTATATTTATAGATCTTTTGCGGCACTAGCTTTCTAGTGCGATCGCAAGATTGCGTGAATCATATATTATCTTCATGACAAGTTAGGGTGAGAAGAGGCGTTTTAGAAATATTATATATTTATCATCCATCTATATGACGGGTCTCTATATAATCTCTATATAATAAATAATGGTTCTGTAGATTTTTATTTATAATTAAGGGATTAGTAGACAATAATTCTTTCCATTTTATATAAATCATATTCATCAAAATTATATTCTTGAAGAATATGAGAAGTGAAACCTACTCCATCTTTAAAGAATTTATGAGGGGAGGGGGAGCATTATATAATATCAGCTATATTATTATCTTTTAAATCTAAAAGATAAAAAGATAATGGGGGGGAGGGGAGTATGATGAGAAAGTGACTCTTACTAAATTTCTTCTATTATCATTCTTCTTCTTTCTTTTGCGTCTTTTATAATGTTGTCCTCTAGATTTTAAATGCGCTTTTTTAAATCACTTATTTTATCATGTATTTTTATCATGATAGTAGAGTGTTTTGCTTTATATTTTATAGATTATCTCTTTAACGAGTTGGCATAACAATAAATAGGAATATAAAAGCCAAAGAATAAAAACCCCATTCCATCTTAAATAAAAGAAATTAAGAAAGAATAGGGAAAATAAAGAAATTACAAAATATATAAAGCTCTTATAAAAGAGCTTCTTTCAATTCCTCTTGAATCTTTAATGCCATTTCTAGAGGATTTTCTGCCTTAATAATAGGGCGACCGACAACAATCCAATCAGCACCTGCTAAAGCCGCTTCTTTGGGGGTCATCACACGCTTTTGATCATTTAATGCCGAACCCGCAGGGCGAATGCCTGGAACAATAAGAAGAGGTTTTTCACCAAGCTCTTTTCTTAAAAATTCAATTTCATGCGCAGAACAAACAAGACCATCTGCCCCAGCTTCAATTGCCATTTTTCCAAGATGAAGTACTTGTTTAAGAGGAGAAGAGGGGACGCCAATTTGATGCAACCCCGCCTCATTCATGCTTGTTAAAACAGTTACGGCAAGCAGCTTAGGGCGTTCTTCTTCTCTTCCTTCTTCTATGGGGAAAGCCTCTTCCAACGCTTTACGGGCGCGTGTAATCATTTCAGCCCCACCCGCTGCATGAATAGTAAGAAGTTCAGGCTTTAAAGGCGCTAAAGATTTAAGACCAGACGCAACCGTATTTGGAATATCATGTAATTTTAAATCTAAAAATAATCTCTTGCCTTTGCTCAGCTCTTTAACAGCCTCAAAACCACAAGAATAGGTAAATTCCATCCCTAATTTTATCGCATCAACAGCATCACCAAGCATGGCAATCCATGAAGCAGCCTCTTCTTTATTGGCTGTATCAATGGCGACAATCAATTTTGTTTTCTCTTTCATAAACCCTCCTTAAAATATCATAAAATATAAACTTATAGAGGCTTCATTTATGCCTCCTTTGGAACCTCAGAAACGACAGGGGCGGGGGCTGTTTGCTCAATATTTTTTGCCGCTAATTCTTGACGTAAATTTTCACTTTTTTTCTTTTCTTCTAAAAGCTCATTTTGCAATCCAGAAATTTCTTTTTCCATTTTTTTGTTATTTTTACGCACGCGATGACGATGCATAAAATCACCGACCCCTCCTAAAATAATCCCAAAAAAGAGCGAGATAGAGGCAATGGCAAGAACTGAAACGCCTAAAGAAACTTTCCATCCAAAAGAAAAGAGCCAGAATGTTTCCTCTGTCTGATTACTCATGGCGAAAACAATAAAGATCCCAAGAAAGAGAATAATTAATAATAACCTAAACATCTTCATCTCCAAATTACAAAAGAGAATATCCCTTTATTAAACTCTTTATCATATTGAAACATAACGATAAATTATCTCTTTAACGAGACGCTCGAATATCCTACTATATTCGAAGCCTTAGTAAAGATGAGGATATTTTATGCCACAGAAAAAATCAGATAGAAATAGATCTAAAAAATTTTCTAAATCTCATACTGTAGAAACAACCATGCAAAACACATCTTTAAAGCTCCAACTTGGCTCTCAATATTTATGCCACTCCGCCTTTAATGCCCCTAATCTTCCTGATGCATTGAGAACATTATCTTTTACACCACATCTCCATCTTGTTGTTGATGCGCAACTTAAATTGCTTTCAGAGGCAGAAAAAGCCTATGAGCTTCGTTTAAATATTCACGCTTATGGTCTAGAAAAAATTCCAGATGCAGGAGAAGAACTCACACCGCTCTATGATGCCCATATTATTTATGGCGGTCTCTATGCTATCATTGGGGATGCCTCTAAAGCGGCGCAAGAGCAGTATCTTCTTCAAAACGCGCCTTCATATCTCTATCCGTCTATCCGCACAATGTTACTCAATTTTATCAAAGAAGCAGGTTTTGGCGTTGCTACCATCCAGCCTATTGATTTTTATGAATTATGGAATAAACGTACAGAGCAACAAGAAAATAGCGCTGCCTAGCCTCTATTAAGGGTAAAATAATGTCTGATCATCATAAAAATTCTGAAATCTCATGGGCTGTTTTTGAGCAAGATTGGTATATAAAACGCTATCACATAGATGAGAATGATGATCGGACAGATCTTCACAAAAAATGGCAAGAAGAGACTATCTATCTTGGTTATAGTCCTAATCGCTATTTTGATGAAGAATGGTATCTCAAAGCCAATCATAATATTCAAAGAACCATCAAAAAAGGGGGCATTTTTGAAAATGGTTTCCAGCATTATTGTGAAATTGGTCATCGCCATGCAACCCCGCATTGGCTCTTTTGTGAAAAAGAATATTTTCAGAAAAATCCCGATATAAGCTTTAGAAAAATAACAGAACAAGGCTATAAAAATGGCTATGATCATTTTATTCAACAAGGCGATCAAGAAAGACGAAAAATAAGCCGCTTTTTTGACTATGAAATTTTTATTCATTCTTGTTTTCAAGAAAATATGACGCCTTCTCTAAAAGAAGGCTGCTTTAAGCAATATCTCTCCCTAGAAAATGAGAAATATACGACTATAAGAACCTCTTGGTATTTTGACCCTAAATGGTATCTTCAGACCTATCCAGAGGTTCAAAAAGAGCTCAAAGAAGGGAAATATATTTCCGCCTTACATCATTATTTTTGCAATAATAACCCGACATCCTATAATCCGAACCCTTATTTTGATGAAGAATATTACCGTACCACATATCCCGAACTCAATGAGAAAATAGAAAAGGGAATTATCAGAAACGGCTATGAGGATTTTCTCGCCTCTGAAAAAAAAGAAGCTCTTTCCCCTCATCGGGACGTTCATCTTGGGGAATTTGCAGCGCATATAGAAAATATTCATGCGCGCCTTATTCAAGAAAAAACAGAGGATATTTTCACGCTCTATATTAAATATAAAGAAAATAATGTCCCTTATAAGATCGATGCGCTAAGTGATGCCCAAACGCAAAATCTCACGCAAAAAAGAATAGAAACAAAATTACTGGCTCTTTTCCGCGCGCCCCTTTCCTTCCAAGAGACGCTCCCCATTAAGAATTTTAAAAAAGAGCTCAGCCTGATTATTATTTCTCATGGCGATTATCTTGCAACAATAGAAACGCTTTTCTCTCTTTATGAACAAAATCTCCCTTCTTTAGAGGTGATTATCGTCAGTAATGGAAATCAAAAAGAGCAAGAATATCTCTCACATTGCTTTAAAAATGTAAAAATGATTTTCTCTCATTATCATCTCTCAGAAGAAGAGCTTGCCCAGCGCGGTCTTAAGGCAGCCAGCTCTGAGAATATTCTTTTCATCTATGCGGGTTGTTCTCTCATTTGGGGAAGCTTAAAAGCCCTCTTAAATTCTGTTAGAAAGAATAAGATTGAGGCTTCATGTCCTCAAATTATTCATATGACGGGCAAGGTAAAAGAAGCGGGATCGCTTATTTACCGTAATGGTCATATTGAGCCTTATGCAGAAAAGAGAAATGCTTATCATAATGAAGTCAGTACCTTAAGAGAGGTGAGCATCTTTAACCATTCTGCCTTTTTTGCCAAGAAGCGCTTACTTGAAGAGATTTGGGAGAAGATTTTAACCTCTGGGCTGCATCAAAATTTTCTCCCCATTGCGATTTCCATTAAAGAAGCAGGGAAGCAAATATTCTATATTCCTGAATTTATCGTCAAAGATGATCGTAAAAATCATTTCTCTTCAAGCATTAGAGAAGAGGTTAAAGAGAATAGCCGCTATTATTTTCAGCATTTTATCTCTCAACAAGCGATTTCAGAAAAAGTGGGGGGCTTGCCAAGCAAAGAATCATCAAAATTAAATATCGTCTTTATTTGTAAGAATATTCCCCTTTATCAAGCAACTTCCTCTGAAAGAAGATTTCTCTCTTTAATCGATATTTTCAAAGAGATGAATTATCATGTGACCATTATTTCCCTAGAAACACAAACAGATAAGCAAAAAGAAGATTTTGGTATTATCTTAGATTATCCAAGAGATGTTGAATTTTTAATGGGGGCAGAATATCTCACCCAGTCTTTTGCGCATAAAAAAATTCATATGACTTGGATTATCGGCACAGAGACACTCTCTAAAATAGGCGCGATCCTTGAAAAAGGGGAGAGTCCTCTTTCTTCCTCTTATATTATTCTTGAAACAATAGATTTAGACGGGAAGGGGCTCCGTGCAACTGAAGACTATCTGACCAAAAATCTTGAGGAAAAGAATAAATTAGATGGATCTTTAGAAAGTTACATCCAATCTGTTCGTAAAGAACTTCATTATGGCTGGCTCTGCCAAGTGATTTTAAGTCTTGATATAAGAGAGAGAAATATTATTAAAAATACAGGCTGCGGCATTGTTCAAACTCTCCCTGCCTATCTTCCAAAGAAATTCCAAAAAACCAGCCCCATGATAAAGCCCTTTGCTGAACGTGAAGGCTTATTATTCTCACTCCCCATCTATGAAGAAAATGACTCTTTTGATGATGCGCTAAAATGGTTCTGCCTTCACGTCATTCCTTATTTAAGGAAAATATTAAAGAAAGATATTCCTGTTTGGATTGGCAGTAAGACGCAAAGATGTTTTGATATTTCTTTCTATGAAAGATATTCTCAAATAGAAATCATGTCAGAGAGTCCTTCTTATGAAGAGCTTCTCCAAAAATGCCGTGTTTTGATTATTCCTTCACGAAAAATGACGCTTTATCCTTTGGAAATTCTAGAAGCGGGCTATTACGGTCTCCCTGCACTGATCAGCGAGCCTTTTTGTGAAAATTCTGGTTTTAAAAATGAAGAAGAGGTGCTTTCTGGTGGCTATAATGATGCGGATTTCTTTGCGCAGCAAATTACAAAACTCTATCAAGATGAGGATCTATGGCAAAAAATAAGCAAAAATATTCATAAATCTGTCACTCAATGCCACACACAAGAAAATTATGAGACTTCTCTCAAAAGCCTCTTATCGTCTCTTGCACAAGATGAGCCTCATGTAAAAAGCCTGTTCGCAACGCCGAAAATTTTAAAAACATATTTTCACCCCGCCCCCTTAAAAACACGCTTTAAGAAAGAAAATTCTCACGCGGAACTTACTCAAAAAGAGAAAATAGAAAAGGAGATTGTTTTTCTAGAGGAGAAAGATATAAAAGAAGATGAAGATGATAAGGAATTTATTCCGAAAACCCGTTTAGGCGTGTCGCTTCAATAATGGCTGATTTATATTAAGGAGAGTGCCCATGTTATATGATAAAGATCATAAGCTGATGAAATCACCTATAAAGCATTTCTTGGCAAAAGCTTCCTTATTTGCGGCTTCTGCTATGCTCTCTCTTTCACTCTCATCCTTTGCACACGCAAATACGCCTTCTCAAAATGACGCACCACAAAAAGTGATCATCGATGATGATGGCTTTTCTCTGATGCATATTCTTTTATTGAATTCACCAAAAATTAATGTTCTCGGTCTCACAAGCGTAACAGGGGATTTATGGGCACCGCGTGCAGCTGCCATGCAATTACGCGGGCTTGAAATTATGGGCCGTACAGATGTGCCCGTCTCACAAGGTGCCGTCTATCCGCTCGTCAATACAGAAAAAGCAACAGAACGTTGGGAAGCTCTTTATGGGAAACTTACCTGGAAAGGGGCATGGATGAAGCAATGGGTAGAACCCACCAAGCAAGCAACGCCAACTTATTATAGCCCTTATGATCTCAGCAATCTCCCTCTAGGCGCGCCAACAACCAAACTCGCCTCCAAAATGGCGGCAATTTTTATGATCGACATGGTTCATAAATATCCAGGAGAAGTGACGATCATTGAGGGCGGTCCTATGACCAATCTAGCTCTTGCCCAGCGTCTTGACCCTGATTTTGCAAAATATGCAAAAGAACTTATCTATATGGGCGGGAGCTTTAATCCCCATCGCGTTTTAAATAATCGCTCTGCTCTTGATTTTGCACGTGAATTTGCAAATTCCCCACGGCGTGAATTTAATATCCGCCTCGACCCAGAAGCCGCAAGCATTGTAAGCCGTGCCCCATGGCATCATATCACAATCGTCCCTGTTGATCCCTCAACGGCGACACAACTCACCCCTGAACTCTTACAACGCGCTGCCAAACTTGCAAAACCTGCCCTTGGTAAAGCCATCGCAAGCTTTGAACCTGGTTTTCCTCTCTGGGATGAAATGGTCGCTGCCATTATTCTTGACCCGTCACTCGTGACATCATCTGAAGATCTCTATGTCGATTATAATACGCAATTTGGTGCCTCTTATGGCGATACATTAAGCTGGCGCGAAGATTATCAGCCAAGAGTTGGGGAACAAAAGGCGCATGTCATCCTCACAATTGATCCAAAACGTCTTGATGAGGTTATTCTTCATGGCGTTGCCGCACATCCCTAAAAGACACTTATAAATGAGAAATAAAAAGAGGGTGGGGCATGTCCCGCCCTCTTTTAAAATACCCCATTAAAGGTTCTCTCTATGTCACATTCTCTCTCACACATTGACGCCTTACTTGCCCCTATCTTTGAAGAACTCGAAAAGACAAAAAAAGAAAGAATAGAGCATCTCTCAGACTTATTGCGTATTCCCAGTATTTCGACACAAAAGAAATATGCGGATTCTTGCCGAGATGCCGCTCTTTTCCTACGTGATGATCTCCGCTCTCTTGGCTTTGAGGCAGAACTTCATGAAGTCTCTTGGGCAGAGCCTGGTCATCCTATGGTCTTAGCGCATTATAAAGACATGCTGGAAGAGAGTGCAGGGAAAGCCCCCCATATTCTTTTTTATGGTCATTATGATGTGCAACCTGTTGACCCTGAAAATCTATGGAACTCACCAGCTTTTGACCCTCAAATAATTGTCAAAGAGGGCAGGGAAGTTATTATTGCACGCGGTGCAAGTGATGATAAAGGGCAGCTTATGACCTTTATTGAAGCTTGTCGTGCATGGAAGAAAATTCACAAAAGCCTTCCTCTCAAAATGACAATTCTCTTAGAAGGAGAAGAAGAATCAGGTGGTGAAAATCTCCTGCCTTTCTTAATGGCGCATAAAGAAGAGCTAAAAGCTGATCTCGTTCTTATTTGTGACACCTCTATGGCAGATAGAACAACGCCCGCCATTACCACCTCTTTACGCGGCATGGTTGCTGAAGAGGTTGAGATCACAGGTCCTTCTCACGATCTCCATTCTGGCATTTATGGCAATGCCGCCTCAAACCCTATTCATATTCTCTGCCAGGCGATTGCTGCACTCCGCGATGAAAATGGTGCCATCACTCTCAAGGGATTTTATGATAATGTAACACTCCCTTCTCAAGAAACACGGGATAGCTGGAAAAAACTCTTCCCTCATGATGAAATCTTCTTGAAAAATACAGGTCTATCACAAGCAGGGGGAGAAAAAAACTTTACCGCTTTAGAACAAACATGGTGCCGCCCAAGCTGTGAAGTGAATGGGATTTCAGGCGGCTATGCAGATGAAGGGTTTAAAACTGTTCTTCCTTCTAAAGTTTCTGCCAAAATTTCCTTTAGGCTCGTCCCAGGGCAAGACCCGCACCATATTCGTGAAATATTCCGCGCCCATATGAAAGCGCATCTTCCTGCAGATATGAAAATCTCTTTCACATCTTTTGGTGCATCTCCTGCTTTTCAATTCCCACTTGATAATCCTTATCTTTCTCACGCCCTGCGCGCTTTAAGCCAAGAATGGGGTAAAAATGCCGTGACGATTGGATGTGGCGGATCTATTCCTGTTGCGGAAGAAGTCAAGAAATCCCTCAATTTAGATGCGCTCATGATTGGCTTCGCACAAGATGATGATAGAATTCACTCTCCAAATGAACAATATGGGCTTGAATCTTTTCATAAAGGCATCAGATCTTGGATAAGAATTTTTGCAGAATTTGCCGCATCTCATAAAGATGCGTAATAAGGATATTATTTAAAATGTCTCATTCCCCCTCTCTAGGGAAACCTCTTGCCTTAACATTGGGGGATCCTACCTCTATTAGCATTGAGCTCACACTTAAAGCATGGCAGCATCTTAAAGAAAGCAAAAACGTCTTTTTCTGGCTGGGCGTGCCTTCTCTGATAAAAGATCTTATCCCTTATCAAGAAATCACACATCCAGATGAAGCCGCAGCGATTTTCCCCCATGCTTTGCCTGTGATGAAACTCTCTGGTGACTTTCCAGAAAAGGAATTTACCTTTGGGAAACCCCATTGCCGATACGCGCCCTTTATTGTCCAATCTATTGAGAAAGCGGTAGAATTCGCCCTTAAAGATGAGGTCAGCGCGGTTGTGACCAACCCGATCGCAAAACATATTCTTGCCCAATCAGGCTTTAAATATCCTGGACATACAGAATTTTTAGCCGCTCTTTGCAATAAATCAGGCGAAGAAATGATGATGCTTGCCGCGCCTGATTTAAAAGTCATTTTAACCACCATTCATATTTCTCTTAAAGAAGCGATTGAAACACTCACGGAAGAGAAAATCATCAAAGCCGCCTTATATGCGCATCACGCCCTTAAAGAGAAATTCAATATCTCTCAGCCACGTATTGCGATTGCAGGCTTAAATCCACATGCGGGGGAAAATGGCTTAATGGGGCAAGAAGAAATAGAGATTATCCGCCCCGCCTGTGAGAAACTGAAAAAACAAGGTCTGACAATTTTAGGCCCTCTCCCGCCCGATACAATGTTTACCCATTTTGCACGCCAATCTTATGATGTTGCGGTCTGCCTCTATCATGATCAAGGTCTTATCCCCTTAAAAACACTTGATATGGAGCAGGGGGTGAATATCACTTTAGGGCTCCCCATTATTCGCACATCTCCCGATCATGGGACTGGCTTTGATATTGCAGGCAAGAATATCGCCTCCCCCAAAAGCCTGATTTCCGCTCTTGAACTCGCTGCTTTTATGCACGAAAAGACCTCTTTAGGAGAAAGAAAATGATCCGTCTTGGTGTTAATATTGATCATGTTGCGACAGTAAGAAATGCCCGTGGTGGGAAATTTCCTGACCCTGTAGAAATCGCAAAAATTGCTCTCAAACATGGCGCCGATGGGATTACAGCCCATTTAAGAGAAGATCGCCGCCATATTCGTGATGCGGATATGCAGCGTCTTAAAGAGCTGCCCGCCCCTTTGAATTTTGAAATGGCACCGACAGAAGAAATGGTCAAAATTGCCTGCGCCCTGAAACCTCATGCATGTTGTCTCGTGCCAGAAAAACGCCAAGAAGTCACAACAGAAGGAGGGCTTAATCTGCTCCATGAAAGCGAGTCTCTTAAAGAAAAAATTCTGCGCTTAAAAGACTCCAATATTCGCGTCTCTCTTTTTATTGACCCTGAACGCGCACAAATAGAACAAGCTGCAGAACTTGGCGCACATATGATTGAACTTCATACAGGCTCTTATGCAAATGGAGAAAAAGGCGCGTTAGAGGCGTTAAGACAAGGCGCGGAATATGCCCATAGCTGCAGACTTGAACTTCATGCAGGTCATGGGCTCACTTATGAAAATGTGACCCCTATTACAAAACTTAAAAATATCAAAGAATTAAATATCGGGCATTTTCTCATCGCCAATGCTATTTTTGATGGAATTGCAGTCTCTATTCAAAAAATGAAAGCACTTCTCTCCTAAAAAATCAAAATGGGGAAGGGGGGGATAGAGACCCAACTTCCCCATCTTATGCTTATTTCTTAGGCGCGTCTGGTGCCGCAACAGGCGCAGGGCGAATAATGGGCTTATTGAGATCCCCATCAAAATTAGGAATATATTTTCCAGATTGATCGGAATAGGTTGCACTCGTACTTTGTGGCGGTGTTGTTGGAGAATGGAAGGCAGAAACAGGGCTTGTAAACCAGTTTCCAGGAGGACGATGCATTGTCGCCTCACGCTGCCTTGCACAGCCGCGGGTAATGAGGGAACAAATCCCATCAGAACCAATATATTCATCATTATTACCAGAATAATGCACCTCGGCAACACGATCATGATCCATTCTTAGAATCATGCGGCAAGTTGAGCCCGCCCCACCGAAAAGCGACTGATACATACTCACAAGAGAGCCTACAGGAATAAGGGTCGAATCTTGGAAGACAGGCACTGTGCGTGAAATATCATATTGCCAAATTTCCGTTGTATCATTGAGCTTTTTTGAACTTCCTGGCGTTCCTGCACATGCTTGCACATCATAACTTGTCATACCAATCATTTCAAATTGTGCCCGATGCGCCTCACGAGAATCAAAATACCCGCATTGCGTTAGGGATAATAAGGCTGCAATCAAACCAAGACGAAGAGATAATGCGCGCTTCATTCTTTCTCCATATAAGGAAAATCATTTATTGAGGAAATAATCTTGCAGAAAATAACATATTTATAAAGAACTGTAAAAAAGGCTTTTTTCATCCTTTAAGCTCTTTGCAAGATAGAGTAAAAGAAAAAGAGATTTTTAAAAAGGAAATTTCATGTCTTCTCTTTCTCCTTCAGAAATTACCCGCTTACAAACAAGCCTTCGTAAAATTTTAGGCTCCCCCGAACTGACTGTTATTAAGCCCCCACGTGCTGGTATGGCTGTAGAACTCGCTGTTGCGGGAGAAGTTGTTGGAACAGTCTATCGCGATGAAGATGAAGGCGAAGTCTCCTACGCGATTAATCTCACAATCTTAGAAGAAGATCTCGATCGCTAAGCCAATCCTCACATGCCCCTCAAGAATGTGAATAATTTTTTATCTCCTCACGAATTAGAACGTTATTCACGCCATATTCTCGTCCCTTCTTTTGGGGTTTTAGGGCAAATATCCCTCAAAAAAGCCCGAATCTTAGTGATTGGAGCAGGAGGGCTTGGGGCAGCCCTCCTCCAGCAACTTGCTTCTTGCGGCGTTGGTCTGTTGGGGATTATGGATCATGATCATATTGCGCTTCATAATCTCCCACGCCAAATTCTCTATCAAGAAGAAGATATTGGTCGCTTAAAAGTCGTCTGCGCACGCAAATCCCTCCAAAAAATCTCCTCTTCTCTTTCTATTGAGATTTATCCTTTTAAAGCCAGCGCAAAAAATTTACCGCTTCTTCTCCCAGAATATGATCTTATTTGCGATTGTACAGATAATGGGTCTATAAGAGGGGTCATTTCAGATCACTGTCTTCGCGCACAAAAAAACCTTATTTCTGGCGCAGTACAAGGTCTTTCAGGGCAATTTATCAGTTTTTATTATCATAAGAACAAAAATTCATCCCCTTGCTATCGCTGCCTCTATCCTGAAATCGATACCACCCCTCTTTTAAATTGTTCAGCACAGGGGAAAATCTCTCTTACAGGCGTGCTTAGCCCCGCAGTGACACTGATTGCGAATTTTATGGCTCTTGAAATCTTGCAGCATTTTGCCAGAAATCAAGTCTCTCCAGAAGAAACGCTTCTCACCTTATGGGATGGGCTTTCTCATAAAATGATGCGTCTTTCTGTACCTTATTCATCCCAGTGTAAAGCGCCTCATCCTCATAAGGCAGCACATTTTTCTTCAAGCCAGCCATGATATTCTTCTTCTAAATGCGGTAAGAATTTTTTCAGAACTTCTTGATGATAGTGATTAAGCCAGTTTTTTTCTTCCTCTGAAAGGAGCTCTCTCTCAATCAAGCTTTTATCAATCGGCGTATAGCTCAGCACCTCAAATTCTAAAAATGGACGATTTTGAAATCCCTTTAGCGGCGCGTCTTTTACAAGAAGAAGATTTTCAATCCTTATCCCATATTCCCCTAATGCATAGAAACCTGGCTCATTAGAGAGAATCATCCCAGCTTCTAGCGGAATTTGACGCGCTGCAGGGGAAATTGATTGCGGCCCTTCATGAACAGAAAGATAGCTTCCAATGCCATGACCTGTCCCATGATCATAATCAAGCCCTGCCTGCCATAAAGAAGCGCGTGCAATCGCATCAAGACGATAGCCTGCAACCCCTTTTGGGAAACGCATTTGAGAAAGCGCAATATTCCCTTTTAAAACACGCGTATAATGATCTTTAATTTTTTTCGGCGGCTGTTTTTTCCCTGTCCAAAGCGTGCGGGTAATATCTGTTGTGCCAAAAATATATTGCGCGCCACTATCAACAAGATAAAGATTATCCTCTTCTATTTTGGCATCTTTTCCTTTTTCTGCACGATAATGCGGATAGGCACCATTTTTACCAAAAGCAGAAATTGTCTCAAAACTTGGTCCGCGATAATCTGGAGAAACAGCCCTAAAAGCCTCTAATTTCTCAGAAATCTCCGTTTCATATTTGCCAATCCCATTTTTTTCAAACCAAGAAAGAAAACGAATAAGGGCTAAACCATCTAAGAAATGCGCCTTTTTATTGCCTTCTTGCTCTCTCTTATTTTTAATCGCTTTTGGTAATGCACAGGGATCTGCCCTAAAAGCAACTTCCGCCCCATATTTTTTAAGCGTTTCAATAAAATAAAGAGGCGTTATCGCAGGGTCACAAGAAACTTTATACGCGCCAAGTTCTTTTAATTTCTCTTCTAAAAGGGAAGGATCTTGAGGATAAAGCCCTCTTAAAGAGAGTTTCCCCAGCCGCTCCGTTTTAACAAAATAATCAACATCCCCCGTATCATAGAGTATCGCATAACCATGGGCGAGGGGGGTCATCGGAATATCATTCCCACGAATATTAAGAAGCCACATAATCGAGCTACAATCGGTTAAGATAAAAGCTTTCTCGCCTGCATCCCTTAAAATTTTGGCACATCTCTCCCTTTTAGAGGCGCATTCTTCCCCTGCATCATTTAAAAGATGCGGCATAATCGCCCCTTCTGGCGGTGCGGGCTGATCCTCCCATGCCGCATCAATAGGATTTTCCTCAACCGCAATAAATTCTATATGAGGTGCTTGCCATGATTTTAAATGAGAAGGGCTGATAAGATGCGGATCATAGCCAATTTTAAATTTTCTCCCTTGAGGTCTTTCAAGAGACGCTAAATAATCTTGCGGCTTTAAAAGCCCGCTATGCGCGCGCTGCCAGAGAGAAGAAGGGACTTGCTCTTCTAATTGCGCACTATAACGCCCATCTGAAAAAACACAATTTTTACCATTTTTTAAGATAAGCGCAAAACCTGCACTCCCTGTAAATCCTGTCACCCATGCAAGACGTTCCGCATAAGGCGCAACATATTCGCCAAGATATTCATCCCCCCTTATAAGGATAAATCCATCAAGATCCTTTAAAAAACGACAAACAGCTTGAGGGCGTTCAGAGAGCGGAAGAGAAGAAGATATCATCATAAAGATCTTTTCTATCTGGAGAGGAAAGAGAATAGGAAATTAAGCGGCTTTTCTTAAAACCAGCGTGCTCCATGCACCTTCTTTAAAATGTTTTTCTAAAATCAGCCCTTGCCGTTGATGCGCAACCAGCACCATACGCGCTTGCGTATTTAACAGCCCTGCCAAAATCGCCGTTCCTCCTGGGGCAAGATATTTCGCCAAAGATTTCGCCATACGGCATAAAGGGCGCGCTAAAATATTGGCAAAAACCAGATCATAAGGACCCTTCTTCCGCGCTGATTGGGAATGCCAGCCATTACCAAAACGGCATTCTAATAAATTCCCTAAATGATTTTTTCTTGCATTGGACGCCGCAACACGTACAGACCAAGGTTCAATATCAATGGCAAGAACAGGGCGGTGGAGCAATTTCGCCGCTGCCATTGCCAAAATCCCAGACCCACATCCCATATCTAAAATATGTTGTGGCTTACGATATGCCATATATTCCAATGCACGCAAACAGCCCCGCGTTGAGCCATGTTCCCCTGAGCCAAAAGCAATCCCCGCATCAAGAATAATATTTAAACGATGCGTCTTTTGAATATTCTCAAGATGCGTGCCTAAAATACAAAAACGCTTCCCTACATTTTGCGGTGGAAAAGCCTCTTGCGTTCTTGCTAGCCAGCCTTCTGCCTCTGTCTTTTGGCGGGTTAAAAGAGCTTCTTCCCCTGTGAGAAGCCGTGCAAGAAGAAGGGCTGACTCAAGCTCTTCTTCATTCTTGCCCGTTTCTTTAACCCCTTCAAGACGCCAATAAATTTGCGCATCATCTTCTTCAAAAATTCCCACAGTTGAACAGGCGGAAAGAAGTGCTTGCTCAAAAAGAGGGACATTTTCTTCTAAAACAATAAGAGAAATCGTCTCAAGCTGAACAGCATGGCGCGCATGAACAAAACGTGGCGCAATTTGAGAGGCTTTAAGAGCAGGGGACGGCATCACATAATCTCCACAAATTGGGCAAGAACACGCTTCGTGCCCACATCTTTAAAATGAATCGTTAAATGGTCGTGATTAAAAGAGATAATTGTCCCTACACCATAACGCGCATGTCTCACAAGACTCCCTAACATTAAGTTATCAGGGCGCGCCTTCGATTGCGGGGCTTTTTTAGAGATATTTTTATTCTGAGAAGTGCTTTTATAACGCATCTTATTCTGCCCCTCATGATGAGGGTAATGCGTCTTCTCATAATGAAGAAGATGTTCTTCTGGAAGCTCTTTTAAAAAACGGCTTGGCTCTGCAAATTCTGTTCTCCCATAAAGATAACGTTCTGCAACATGGAGAATAATCGCGTTTTTTCGTGCGCGCGTTATCCCGACATAAGCAAGACGCCGCTCTTCCTCAAGCCCTTTTTCCTTTAAAGAACGTGCAGAGGGGAAGATTTCTTCTTCCCAACCTGGCAGGAAAACGCAGTTAAATTCAAGCCCTTTCGCCCCATGGAGGGTCATAATCGTCACAAAATCTTCATCGCCAGATTTTTCAACCCCATCCCCATCCATCATAAGCGCAATATGCTCTAAAAATTCTTCCAGAGAGGGGAAATCATTCAATGCCCGCATAAGTTCATGAAGATTATCAAGCCGTCCCGCTGCCTCATGAGAAGAATCATCATGCCAGATCTTTAAATACCCTACTTGCTCAAGCAGATTATAAATAACAGAGCCTGCTATTTCTTCCTTTAAAGCCTCTCGTGCTGTGTCTAATGATGCAAAAAAGATCGCAAAATTTTCCTGTATTTTCCCCTTTAAAAGCCCTTCTTCCAACATTCTTCTTAAGGTTATTTGAAGGGAGGTACCAGTTTCTTGCGCGCTCATGCGTAATTTCTCTAAAGAGGCTTTGCCAAAAGCACGCTTAGGCTGATTAATAATACGCTCAAAAGCTAGATCATCACGCGGCTGCAAAAGAACACGCATATAGGCAATCGCATCGCGAATTTCTGCTCTTTCATAAAAACGCATCCCACCAACCACGCGATAAGAGATATTACGCCGCATAAAAGCTTCTTCAAAAGAGCGCGTTTGGGAATTTTGCCGCACTAAAATCGCCATTTCTCTCTTTTTCTCACCTTTTTGAGAGAATTCTTCTATTTTATCACAGGTAAAATAAGCTTCGAGCGTATTATTTGGCAAATATGCGACAAGAATTTTTTCACCTTGCGCATCTTCTTGCGCACAGCGCAATATCTTGCCTAATCTTTCGCTATTATGGGCAATTAACCCAGATGCTGCCCCTAAAATATGGGAGGTTGAGCGATAATTTCTTTCTAATTTAATGAGCGTAGAATGTGGAAAATCCTCTTGAAAGCGGAGGATATTGCCAATATCTGCCCCACGCCAAGAATAAATAGACTGGTCTTCATCCCCCACACAGGCAATATTAACTTTTTCCTCCCCTGGTCTTTGTGCGAGAAGGCGCAACCATAAATATTGAATCCTATTTGTATCTTGATATTCATCGACCATGATATGGTGAAAACGTTTTTGATAAATCGCCAAAATATCAGGATTTTCTTGAAAGATCCGCACCATATAAAGGATAAGATCCCCAAAATCACAGGCATTATTTTCTAATAATCTCTTTTGATATTCCGCATAAATTTGAGGAAGATAGCTATCAAGAGGCGTTTCTTTTGGGTAATTTTCAAGATGATGCGGAAGAAATGCACGATCTTTATAGGTTTGAATTTTATTTAAAATATCTTTTGGCTTGTCTTTTTTAGGATCAATCTGAGGATAATGCGCAAGAATTTGCTTAAGAAGACGCTCTTGATCATCACTATCTAAAATCAAAAAATCACGCTCTAACCCTATTAAGGACGCATGGCGGCGGAGCATTCTCATAGAAAGAGAATGGAAAGTTCCAAGCCATAAATTCTGATGCATCTCCGTATCGATAAAAAGACGAACACGTTCTTTAATTTCTTGTGCGGCTTTATTGGTAAAAGTCACCGCTAATATTTGATTGGGCCAGGCACGTTTCTGCTTTAAAATATAGGCTAATCTTGTTGTGAGGACGCGCGTCTTGCCTGTGCCTGCCCCAGCGAGGATAAGAAGCGGTCCTTCTGTCGTTAAAACCGCCTTTTTTTGCTCATCATTGAGCCCTTGCAGAAGGGGGTCTGTGTCATTAGATAGGGGAGGGAGGAAATTCATCATAGGCACATTCACCATTATACTATAGAGACTTCAGATGACCAAGAGAAAAGAAATAAAATCATCTTCTCTACAGGAAGAAGAGGATGCGGAGACCCTCAAAGAGAAAGAACCTCATAAAATAGGGCATCGTAAAAGAATGAAAGAGCGTGTTCTCTCCCATGGTGCGGCAACACTTGCAGATTATGAACTTCTTGAAATGCTGCTTTATGCGTCTATTCCGCGCCGAGATACTAAGGAGCTTGCAAAAAGACTTATTACAGAATTTGGGTCTTTTACAGCCCTTCTTCAAGCCTCTTTTGAAGCTTTAGAAGGGGTGGGTCTTTCAGAAAAAATAATCGCTATTTTACAACTTCCAAGATTTTCTTCAGAACTCCTCAGACAAGAAAAAGAACTGAAAATAGCCCATCTTCCAGATTGGAAAGCTCTTAAAAAATATCTCCTCCAACAAAGAGAAATGCATGAAAAAGGTGCGAAAACCTATCTTCTTTATTTAGATACAAGAAATTATCTGATTTTTATTGAAAAACTGCCTTCACAAAATATGCTTATGGATGAGCATAAAGAAATTGCAAAAAAGGCGTTGGAACTTCACGCAAGTGCCATCATCATTATTCATTCTTTTTTGGAAATTTCAACAATGACTCTCTTACAAAAAGCAAATGCCTTAAAAAGATCCTTGCAGCCTCTTTCTATTAAAATTCATGATATTGTCATTATCCAAACGCTTTCTATGGATAGTCTCAGACAAGGTGGTTTTTATAATGTCGATAAATGATAAAAAGACGCATCCTCCTAATTGGCACTATTTTCTTCAAGATAAAATGCCCCTTTCTTTAGAAGAAGACTTAAAACTCTCTTCTAAAGAAGCCATCTTCACAGCGTTAATTTCTCTCTTTAAAAATCGGGATGAAAAATTAAAAGAATTTATAATGACTCATTTTGAGTCTTTTTCTCAACTTCTCTGTGCCCAAAAACAGGATTGGGATACATATTCTGATAAAAATTTCTTTATTTTTATAGAACTTATTAAAGAAGCTGCATTACGCTATAATCGTTCTTATTTTTTAAGTGACTATCCTTTAGATGATGACCAAAAAATCTTGGATTATCTCATTTCCCAAGTCGCGCGTGAGCCTGTAGAACAATTTCGTATTCTCTTTTTTGATAAAAAGAAGAAATTTATTCTTGATGAAATACAAGCAAAAGGGACGATAAATCATACATATATTTATCCGAGAGAAATCACAAAAAGATGTCTTGAGCTTAATGCTGCTTTTATTATCTTAGTGCATAATCATCCAAGTGGCGATGCAACACCTTCCCCTTATGATGTCAAAACAACCCAACAAATTCAAAGAGCGTTAAAGACTTTTGGCATTTCGATTTTTGATCATTATATTATTTCACGCAATCAACAAACAAGCCTCAAGAAAATAGGGCTTTTCCCTTGATATTTTTCAAAGAAATTTCTTTGA
>QVNW01000318.1:0-66786 GCA_014825475.1 Pseudomyrmex flavicornis
CGCTTTATCGCAGAGACCGTAATTATTTACACCGGGATTCTTTTCCGGCGAATAAAAGGAGTAACGCGAAACGCTACGTTGATTACAATTAATTGGGAACGCGCGGCGCGTTACGCACACAACCTAACGCGCGCGCGAGAAAATCAGCGAGCAAGAGAGGAAAAAGAGTGAACCGTTCGTCGAGCTTCTTCAATTATTAAAGCGAAACTCCATCTGGCTGTGCACACACAGACGGCCGAACTTGCGCTCGCGTTACATCTTGTTTTATTATTATCGACGTCAATGAGTGCGTTCGATGAGACGTCAATTAGCAGTTCCATTTGGATGCAAGTTTGCAGATGTGCACGGTGTGTGTGTGCGCTACGGAAAATAGATCGAGACGTCACATTATCTCTCTTACGCTGTTGCGATATAAGTTTACAAACTTGTTCCGCGCTTGCGTGCGCGGCTGAGAAATTGGAGCACAGCGAAATTCTCTGAAAGAATATTTTTCGAAAAAAAAAATAAATAAATAAATTGACGAAAACTATTTGCAATATATTTATTTACAATATAATTACGAGTAAAAACTTGCAAAAATTTATTCTCGTTTATTCGAATGTGTATCTTAATTTTTTGCGATAACGTGTCTCTGTGCGGAATTACGAATAACGAACAATGATATTTCCACTGGGGAGGGGGAGAGGGGGGAAAGAAGAGAGATATAATAGACACAACAGAGACCCGCGGAGACAGCAACATTAATCCGAGCATTTGCAGCGAGAGCACGCGCGTATCATTTACACCGGCCATTCAGACAGAGATACATCCTTATTAAGCCAATCGGACTGAGTTTGCATGCATTATCGGTATGAACATTATACTTGACACTCTCGAGTTAAAGGGAAGTCGTGCGCTATATTCAGCAGTTCCTGAATAGTCAATCCCCCGAGCGTATATACTGTGGCGTTTTCGCCAGGGAGGAAACAGTACATCGGAAGATACACACACAATTGTGTCAACAAATTGCAGATGCGAAAAACGAACGGTTTGTCGTTACTTTTATTTTTTTATCGATCTTCTTAATACAACAACAGGCACTTGCGCGCTTCGCGAGGGTATCGATTGAAATTAAATCTGCATTTAAAATTACTCGTTTGAACTTTGATATTTTATGCAAAAAATTTAAGAGCACACACACACACGATCATGTTTCACGATCTGCGAACGTCAGCGTCGGGTATTGATCGCAATGTTAGCTTAAGTTTCGTCTATGCGCATTTTTGCCACTTTGCGACGCTAAGAGAAGAACAACGCGATACTCGTCCGCGCAGCTTGTAATCGCCGCTGCGATTTATAATAGGATTGCGAACACAAATACGGCCTCTCTCTCTCTCGAGCCGTCGCATTAAGGCACTAAGAAGCCAATCCTTTTAGGCTCTCTAATCGATATAGTTCAATCGATAGAGAGAGAGAGAGAGAGAGAAAGAGAGATACGAGAAACGCATGACGCGTGAGAAATATTCCACGTCGATTGTAAATGAAAATATAAACGCGAACATGCGAGTCTTCTGTGTTGAATAGTCACTCTCCCGGCGACTTTCTGACTCGCGGTGTTGAAGAAGAAGCCGAGAAGTTAAAGAAAAGATACCTGGATACAGATAAGTAGCGATCGTTTCGTGTAAACATTCTATGAATTCTACGAATTGTTTTCGCTCTCGCTTTCACCGCATTCTTGCACGTGTCACAGACACGAAAATTACCGTTAGACAATATGCGTGAGCACTGACCTTGGTTACAGTCTGACGGATACTGGCAGTTTTGCTGCGAGATAATCCGCAAAAAAAAAAAAAAAAAAAAAAAAGACCGCAATTAAGCGATATTACCGCTGTTGTGCTTGTTACCTGCATTAATCGGCCGAGTTCATTATCCTCTTCCATGTTCCTTTCGCTCTTTCTTCGGATCCGATATCCTTCGCGCGGCGTTTGTAAAAAAAAAAAAAAAAATTCGCAATTGCAAAACAAATTTAATGAGATTTTAATAATTTACAAAAAACAAAAAAAACAGAGAAGAAAAATATTCTGCGGTCTTCTGGCGTGAGACATCCTTCAGAATTATCAGACTCGTACCGGAGTCGTAATCCGATGCGCACGTTCAGTAGCCGCGCGCGCACACCTGTGTGTTTGCGGCATAATTAGCACTATATGCAAATAAGTTTCTGTGACGAATGAATCCTTACGTAAGCCGCCGCCGGCCTTCGGTAACAGCCATCTCCGCATATCGAAGGAAAAAGCATTGATTTGTCATTTCAGTTGGTCGAATCGCGCTAATAATAAGTAGCTCATCGATTGTGGCGTGACTTGGTGTAATTAATAGACAATCGTTTATGTAGAACAGTATAATTACTTACTATACATCTTTTGTGGAACATTGCCAGAATTTACTAGACAGATTTTTGTAATTTATTATATATATATATATATATATACATTTTTTTTTTTATTCTAGAGAGAGGAAGAGAGTGAACATCTTCGTTCGCGAAATATTTATCTCCGCTGTATTATTTCTAATGTAATTTTCAAGTACATGCAATGGACGTGTGTCGTTTACAACGGGAAAATGCTTCAGAAAGGTGGGAATAATTGTTGAATGACCCGTTGTTTTATAATAAAAAAAAGGTTAGACAAAGCTCCTTCTCGAAGAAGAAGAAAAAGATGGTGGAGGAGGAGGGAGAGGTGCGCGCTACCTGTTATGTCGGCGTGTCGTGTAATAACAGATATTCTTTCTCACGATCGCATTCAGCGCGTCTCGTCGTTGTGCCCGTCGCGACGCGACGGGCTACTCTTTTACATCAGTTCTTCTTCAATCATGGTGTCGCGTGGATCACCCGTCCAACGTGCTCCGTGCGAAGCCGTGCTATTTATAAATCTACACGGTATGTAGTAGGGACGGCGAGTGGTGACGAGGTAGAGTGGGGTCGGGCCAGCGCCAGGTTTCCTTCCAACCACTTTTACTGAAGCACATCAGTGCACATCATCTTCGCATAGTCACGTCATCCTCCTCGTTCCCCGTCGTCGGTGTGGCGCGCACCGTCGTCGCTTCATTCAAGAATCTGCGTTGCTCAATTACGTGTTTAATTTTAAAGGTATGAGATTTGTCGGTGAAAACGATCGCGGAAAAGTTAACGCAAAAAATTCAATAAAACCGGCGAAATCGTTCGCGCGCCTTCGATTCTCCAATCCGAGTCCGACATCCGTTTCGATTCCGAGCGGAAATTGACTAAGTTCGAATCTTGCGTCGGTTCGTAGTTATAATCCCGACATCCTGTGCGAAATGTCGGTTGCGTTTATTTCATTCCGAATTCGAACCGCGGTCTTGATCTTGAACTTCTCCTCGGAATTGCCAGTTGGATATGCCAAATTGGATTTATCGCCTGTTCAAAACTCGAACCGCTCCGCTTCGCGTCGCTCACCACCGCCAGGCTTCGAAAAGCAAAATTCGGATTGTTATAACGTTCAGTGTGGAGACGGGATGTATTCTGTAGATCCGTCTTCAAAATGCAAGAGTTTACGAAAGTGCGTGTTTAAAAAGTGCGTGCGTTCACAGTGCGTGTGTGCTGCGTGCAACTGATTAGCGCACGTATATAGAGTGTGTTAAAAAAATCCGGTGTTACTTGAAAGTGCGTTACTGAAGAATAGAAGGAATCTACAAGGTCACGCTTGTTTATCAGGCATTTCTTGAATAACATAGTCATGGACAGAGCTCGTGATATTTGATCCTGAATTTGGTTTGATTGATTCTCGTCTGTGCTTATTGTTGACCTAACCCGAATCACTTTTACTAAAATATGACACAGAATTTGTTTTCTTCTATTTTCGCAATATGCTTTTTTACTCGCGTGTATATATTCGTTTTTGTGCAAAAATTCGTGCGCTCGAAATGGCGCGCACGAACATTAAAACAGACTGACCTTAAGAAAACGCTAAACACGGAGTTCTCGTGCACGCATCTATCGGTGCGAATCAGTCATGGATACGCTTCGCTGCGAGCTACATCCTGTGAACTTGTACGCGTCGCTACTACGCGCGCGGATTTGTTTTCGTAACATGTTGGATAACATTACATTTAATTTCGAGGAAATTTATATGTCAATTAAAAGTTCCGGTTCGAAGTTTAGTTCGTCAACGATATCGAACGTTAGAAAATCGAAAAATTTTCTCTGATAAAAAGTT
The DNA here is from genome assembly GCA_014825475.1 of Pseudomyrmex flavicornis. Taxonomy (NCBI): domain Eukaryota; kingdom Metazoa; phylum Arthropoda; class Insecta; order Hymenoptera; family Formicidae; genus Pseudomyrmex; species Pseudomyrmex flavicornis. The sequence goes on from QVNW01000318.1 coordinate 4,212, forward strand.
TTCTCTGTTTATAATTTTATTATATTTACAAATAAACTGATTCTATTCTTGAAATTATCGAAATGCTCGAGTTTTAAAAAACGGTGTGTGTAGAGAAGAAAATAAAAAAGAGAAAGTAAGTCGCAAATTTTATTTTGAAATGATTTACGTTCAAAAAAAAAAACATTCCTTTTATTTTTTAATTTTAATGGACAATTCTATGACGTGTATCAGTGAGTTTATTCGAGTGATACAACGCGCGACAGCGACAGCTGGCTATCAATCTGTCACAATCCGTTGAAAAACAGACGCTGAAATTCCGTGGCCTTTTTACGCTCTACATGTTCTAAAACCCCCCTTTCTTTTGTGCCAACGTATTTGTTCGTTCATCGATTTTCTCATCTTTTGTTAAGATGTTCTCCGTGTTCTCCACCCGACAAGGTGAGTCGAGGTGAAGGAGAAAGTATGAAATGCTTTTACTAGATAGTATGTTAGATGATATAAAGACATCGCGTGTAATTCGCCTTACTTTTTATTACATACTAATAATTCAAACGCACGAAAAGATCTTTTAATCTTCGAACATTAAGGGGATTACGTGCCAGGACACTTTCTCAATTATCCGTACATTTCTCTTCTCTTTAATGAGCTTCCATTCTTCTCTGCGAAAAAAAACGTTTTCGGACAATTTACGCGATGAGAATTTACATAAATTTTCTCTGCATTATGCAAATCGTTTGTTCGCTTTCATTTTCGGTTCTTTTTAAATTGTACGCGTCTTTTCAACTTCCTTGAATTTTCCCACTGTTTAACCGCTTTCTGCTAAGCGTGCAGCCGGAGTCACGTGATCGCTTTGATACGAATCGCGTATCTGTGAGACAGTCACGTGGTCCGCTACAAATGACAGGGAGAAGAGCGGGCGAATTTTTTCTGATTTTTATCTGCCTAGATTTTCTGTCTCTCGCCGCTTGTAACACGCATACGTCTCGCTTCCGTCGCTTTGTTATCTTCCTCTCTCATGTCTATAAAACGTGTCGACCTGTCACTACCGTTAGAAGCTCTTTGCCCTTTCGTTTCTCTCTCTCTCTCTCTCTCTCTGACACGTCTCTTCTTATTTTCTTTCTTTTCCTCCACATGTTTGTCTCGATTATTTTTCTTTTCTTCTCTCCTTTTCCTCGTTCTCTTTTTCCTTTTTATCTTACGTTCCGCGCAATTTCATAGATTTTAACATTTTCAAGAGAGTCGAGTGAGAATCTAGTGTATTGACTGTATATATACCATAGAAAACCAGTCGTCTTGACGATCATCGAAGTGTGAAAACACGGCCGCGATACAATTTTTCTTGAGATACGCAGCGGGGTGCGATAAAATATAGTGCATAAAATATGTCATTTCCAATTTTGTTCGCATGATTTCGCGATGTATTTATTTTCCAACAATTTCATATAGAAATTGGACTTTTCATGTTTACACACACGATCAATTGTTAAAAAGTTGTTCAAAAATATGTCATTAAAACAACTTTCGCGAGTCAGATACTACCTATGTGTATCGAAATCCTTAGTGGTAAGAATGCAATTTCCTGCGAAGGTTCACACTTATGCGGCATACAACACGTGTTGTCCAAATGCCCGCGATTTGAAATCACTCGATATGTGTCAAAAGACGTTCTTTTCTGTTGATGTATACCATCGGTGGATCAATACTTTGTACGGTAGAAGAAAGAGAGTGAGAAAGAGAGAAAGGAAGAGAGAGCTATAGGAGTTAGCGCGTGCGCCCTTCAAGAAAACATAAATCATATGCTATTTTATCGGCACGCGTTTCTCGTTGCAGTATTAAATGCCAAGGAAGGTTATTGGCATAATTCCGCCTCAACGGTACGTAATTCGTAACGAGCGTCGTATAATTCATCCGTGCTCCGTTATTGATTGTTTTTGACGGATGATAACGTGCTCCGGCAGCTGGATGTAACAGCAATCTTACGCATGCACATACACACACACACACACACACGCATACGACCGGTATGTCTCGTTAAACCGGCTGGGACAGATACCGGGTCTGATAACAGTAAAGCAGATGACCCCGACGATTCATAAGAAAATTTATACACGTCGAGAGAAATGCTGACAAATGTGTGGCAATTTCGATAAAACGATTGGAGAATTTAAAGCGCTTTTTAGCATTTGCCTGCGCTAATTCGAATGGGTCAGGAATTAATCAGCTGATCAAACAAAAAAGAGTTATCTGCTTTTAATAGAGAATGTAAATAAATTTTATATTTTAATATTTACTTTTTGCTCGCATATTATATAAACGTGCGTAATACGCAAATGCTCTGAAATTTATTTCCATCTATTTGGTGTTTCTTTTGTACTCTTATATGCACTCAGAAAGAAAAAGAGAGAGAGAGAGAGAGAGAGAGAGAATTTCTCTTTGTTCTTATTTATTCCAACACAGCCGCAACACTCCTTCGTCGACTTCATTTGCAGCCCGCATCGTAATTATAAAAATTGTCATCGGACGCACCGAGAAAAGACCGTATATTGTGAATAATTTTCGAGCTTTCCGGAGGCGTTTTCTCCCACATTTGGCGATGTGCCAACAAATTTTTAATCTTCTCTTACTCATCTCCCTCTCTCTTTCTCTTCGCGATCGATCGTGGTGGGTAGTTTGAATAGAACAATGCATCGCGCAACACTGTCCGTACAAAGAGACGCGAAATATACCTAAGATTTATTCGCAAACAGAACCGCAATGTGTGCGTTTGAATTCATGTTTTGATTGAATTTGTGTCTCTTTTTTTTCTTTCACACTTTGACCTCCAACCTTTTGGTATACGACATTTTTGAACAAATGTTATCCGCGCGCGTATATAAACGTCGCTTAAATATAATCTTGTCGCCGACGGGACTCGGTGTGTTAACACAGATTTTGGAGATAAATTCGCGGTCGTGATTGTGCAAATAGCGACTGCGACCGGCCAATTTAGGAATTATGTCGGCCGAGCTGTCGCGCGGTGGTGCTCTGCAAACGGCAGTCCCTGTCGTCGCGGCGTAATTCATTGTCGAACGCAGACGTGGTCTCCATCTCTCTCTCCCGTCGGGGAGTAGTTTCCCTTCCAGAAAACCATACCACAGTTCGGGATCATTATCTCCGCGTGGCGCGTTACAATTATTTCGCGTTCGATTATCGAACGGAAAACAATATTGGATTCTCGCGCACCGAGTGTGACGAAGCGAAACTGTTTAATTTCCCGTTTCTCGTAGCGATGAATAGGGATGGACCAGGTGGACCAAGAGGGTCCGGTTTAACGTTTAACACAGAATGGGTGACCGAAAACAAATTGTCACCGCGTTTTCTCTCTCTCAATGAGGATAAATTTCAAAGCCGTAAAAAAATCGGAAAGCGAGAAACGTTTTGCGAAACTATTTAATTTTACTATCTCGTTTTTTTTGTATCCCACTCTCGCGTGTTTTCTTTATCTGCGCTATAAACTGCTAATTGGATACGTGAGCTATCTGAAGTAAAATATAGCGCTTTTTGTAATTAGTAGAACCGAGAACGAAAATACGTGTATAATTTGCGTCGTAATATAAATCTGCGAATAAACTCGATATTTGCGAGAAAATGTGAAAAACACGTGTCACTTACTCGTCAGAATGATAATTTTTTTATTTACATTAGCGCGAATAAATGTGACTGAAGATACAGCTAATAATAATTTACCACCGTGATTTGATTACGCAAACACACAACGGGGAGGACTGTCACTTGGAACAAGTGGATGACACAACGAACAAATCTGTCGAATCAAAGAGACGGAAATAAGAGAGACGGAGATAAAATATCTTTATTTACGATATTTAACGTTATAAATTATTGCTTTCTAACAGCAGTTATTATCCGTTTCTTGATGTCTCTCGCACCGGTTTGCTATTTCTGTGCGAATGTTCACTCGTCAAAGGATACTAATCGCAATTTTTTATGACGATTTAATTTCGCGTCGCGTTCAAATATTTCGAAGAAGAACGTCGCCTAAACGATTTCGGTGCGTTGTCATGCGCCACTTTATGCCGCAAGAGCGAGTTGAAAAACATACGTAATAGGTATCTTCATTTCGCGATGTCTACCGGCGACGCGTTCGTTCAAAGACGTCATCACGGTTGCAAGAAGGGATTCAAAGAAAAGGCCGTGTGCTAGTCAAGACGCGTGTACTATATATGTATCGTTTAAATGTGAATCGCGGTCGTGAAGGGGAGCCTTCTGTTTCGCCGCGCAATCGTGTTTCTTTTCACAGCACCCTAAACAGCTGGTCAGTCCGGAGAACCAGTTAGGGGAGTTTTTGGACTGGAAACCGTGCGCAGTTTAACGTTGCGTCGTTTAAGAGAAACGACTGAAATTTGAAGCGTAGCGCGTCTTCAGCTTCTCGACGAAGAGTAATTTCGTGCGCGTAATGAAGTCGTTGGTGTTTTCAAAAAAAAAAAAAAAAAAAAAAAACAGAATAAGTTGTCGAAGATTTCTTCGACAACTATACGCGCGATCCTTAATTAAATTTCCACAATCGGACGGTAAAAACGCGGCAATATACGCGCGCGATGACTCAAGCGTGACATCAAAGGAACAACGTTGTCATTCGCTCGAACGCATCGATGATCTGGCTTTTCTACGTGGCGCAAGAATATCTCATTGTTATTACTACAAACGCGTTCGTAACGGCTATTTATATGAAACCGACATCCTATAATTACGTCTCGGATCTCGATACCGGTCGATAATTACGATGATCGCATAGAGGAGCTTCCATCTTTTTAAACGAATCGCATTGCGTCAAGCGTTTTGCGTCAATACACGCTGTAATTTCACAACATGACAAATTTTCTCATTTGATAAATAATGCAATCGACGATTGAATGCAAATTGAAGTGTGAGATTGGCTCAGCAGCCGAACTCAGGTATCGCACGAGTAATCGAATCACTTGTGCATATGATCCAATGCATCTCGATTTAATTAAATATCATCTCTCGTTTCAAAGGGTGTTAACATGCGTCCCATAATGTGATCGATAATTTTTTTTTGCACGAGTTATCTTGTGTGCGTTTTTTTAAAGAAATTTTTTTCTCACGTAAAAAAACATCTTTCGTGAGTTGTTTTACACGTTTATTTAAATCACACGCGGCGACGACGACCGCGGCGGCAATCTTACAAACACGAGATCATCTCGTTCATTGATCGTTCATTTATAATAGGTTCCGCATTGATATTTTTACACACGCCGATAAATATAAGGGAGAACGTTTGTATAAATACATCCGTATCGAATCGCGTAATACTTAGGGGTCACGCTATTTAAAGCCCGCACGATCCGAAGAGAGGCGTTCATACTCTCGTCATTTACCACCACGCGATTGGCGTCGCTCGCGTTAATATGCAACGCGTTTTTTTTTTTTTTTATCTTATCGTTAACGTTTCTTCCACATAAAAATTTTTCAATCACGCAAAGTTTTTGAAGCGCGTATTTACGCACATTCGGTAAAATTCTTTTATTTCAAATATTTCGCGTATTAAATAATTCTTAATTACTTGGTAATAAAAAAAAAAAACAATTGAAATAACGAAAAGAATGTAAAGTATTTTGCATCCACGCGCGTCCTTGTATGCACGCGACTTTGAGCAAAAAAAAAAACAACACGTACGCGTCGAGAAGATACTCGCGAGAGCATCGTAGCGCCTGCACGATGTACCGCAGACAACCTTGCAGGCGATAATAATGACGTAACAAAACGAAAGCGCGATAGTAATGATTCAGCATACGATACCGCGCATACTTCTCTTTTGCACGCGTTGTCAGCAGAAAATCGGGTCACCGCTCAATGCAGCGCGCGCCTATCATTTAACACGCACAATAATTCTTGTCGACTTGTGTGTATGTTTTTTGCTGTTGTTGTTTGTCGTGCAACAAGAAGCATTTTATAGCAAACATAAAAGTAAAATAAACCACGCGCGTCACGCGCAATAAAATGACATACGATGATAATTCTCGAGTGATATCGCTAACAAATTCTTTTTTTTTTCTTCATTTAAAAAACATTTATTAGTTTTCCTGATACGTTGCTACGATAAATTTACGTAATTAAAGAGGGCAACTCAGTTAATTGTAGTTTTTTTTTTAATTTAACTCTCTTACATTTGATTTAATTTTTTTTTTAACGCGGTTTAACATTTCAATTGTCAAGAGAGATTGTTGCATCGATCATCGTTTGTCACAGTACGCACTTGTCGTATCTCGTCACACGCGATATTTCACAACGCGCACGCCGGTTGTGTAAAAAAATCCTGTTGTTTTTCACGAGGACGAGCCGCGTCTAATCATTTACGCTCCTTCGTGGCGCTTTCGAGATCGCTCGGCTCGTAGAGCAACATTCCACGATCCCCCAGAACGACCGTGCCCATTCCTATCGAGCTGAGCGAAAGAAACGGCTCTCCTCTCGCTCAACTGAAGAAAATCGCGTTTCGTGCGGAGAAACAAATCTGATTCTCCGCACCTGTTCCGGCGCAATGCCGAAAATCGAACTTGAATTACGGAACCTTGATGCGCGACCTTCTCTCGGGATCTTCTCTCTCAGCAGGTCGATCATTCCGAGCCGGCTTGGCGGCATTCCTCGGCCCACGCCTCCTCTCCTTCATCGCTGTCAAGATCTTCCTCTTCCTCTCTCTTTCCTCCGCATCTCGTTCTCCCGATAGTTGTGTGATTCGATCGTCCGTAATTTTCGAATAATTTCGAACAAACATTCTCTCTGACGTAATCAGAAAGTGTGAAAACCAACGTGCTCTCAGTTCATTCTGACGATGTCTCTATATAAAGAGACGCAACTACGCAGTTGGTTCTCAAGGTGAGATCGTCAGATCGCACCTGTTGTACGATATTTTAATTCGGAGCAATGGACCGCCGCCTTACTTTGTTTCTTTCGCGCTCTTAAGTACCGAACAAATCGAGCTCAGGGAAATGAGAAAGAAATAATAACAATGAAGAAGCAGACGTTCTGACGTTTTTTTTTTCCTCCTTTCCAAAGAAGCACTTCACGGAACAATCGTACTTCCGAGTCCTTATATTTCATTCTCATCGACTTTCACCGGAGAAACTTCCGCTTGGGCAAGGACGTTTCTTGACGCGCGATTTTGTTGTCGAGTTTCTCGGGAAAGATGTTCTATTTTCGGAATTGTTTCTCTTTGATAATTCACGACGTGCTTGGGAACGTTAAACGTTTCGTTGTAAAATTTCGGTCTGTCGTGCAATTCCGTAACCGTTGAAGTCTTAGAAGTCGCGTAGAATATAGTCTGGATGCGCGCATCGCATTTGCATACGAACGGGTTTCGACGCGGCCGTTCTCGCGGGTAAGCTATTGCATCTAATTGTCAGTCCGCTTGACCTAATCGAGAATCGCCGCGGCCGGCATTGCACAGACGTGTTTTTCGCTCTCTCGACTGTCGGCGTCCTCGTAGTAAAGCCACCTCTCGCGTTTATATTTTCAAAGACAATTCGAGAGGAGAGAAAATCTGTTTTGTATTTATTATCTCGTTTCAACAGTTTTCTGTTGTTCAAATAAATAAATTTGTTGATGATAAAAGCAGAATAAAGAAAAAAAAAATAGAATTGAATGATCTTTCGTCACTCCAGAATGTAAAAAAGTCACCCGCAAACAAAGCACAGAAATAATTCGCAAGTATCGGTACACGTATCGCGATTCGTCAGCACGTATAGGTATGCCTCGTCCAGGCAGATTTGTTGTGTTCGGGCTTCGCAATTTGGGCCAATCGATGATCCAACCGAGGTGTAATCCAATAACTTGCCGTGCTCGCTTTCCCAGCAAATATCCAGAATTCTCGCGCGGACACGCAACAGCTGTACGCAAATTCAGAGATCGAGAATGCCGATAATCTTTTGGCGTAAGAAATTTTTAAAAAACAATAGAAAGTATGTATAGAATACACGTGAAAAATATGAAATGAAAAACTTACGATTTTAATAAATTCAATTCTCGTCGGAATGTATCTCGAAGATACTAAAATATTAATTGAAATATATAATTAAACTATTAATTAAACTGTATGCAATAAATCTACATACATTTCACTGATTAAATATCGCACGCGAATTAAGTAAGTTAAATTCGTATCAAGCCTTTTCACCGAGTACGACGGACTTCAGAGAGAGAGATGCTAACATTAATTGAAATATACAATTAATTAAACTTATTGCAATAAATCTGTACACGTTTCACTAATTATTAAATGTCCCCCGAACTATAGTGAAATGAAATTTGTATCAAATCTTTTCATCGACAACGGACTTCAAAACGCTCGTTTTTTTTTTTAGCGATGACAACGCCTTCACAGCGACATCGGATTCCTTTTGGGAGCCGAACAACTACAAACGTACGACACGTAGAATCGAGGACGGATACAAGCTCTGCGACAGTCTCATATCGTTGGTTCAGGAACGCGCGGAAATTGAGAGAAGCTACTCCAAGGCGTTGAAGAACTGGTCGAAGAACTGGAACGAAAAAATTGAGAAAGGTCCCGAATACGGGACCACGGAAGCGGCGTGCAAGGGTGTGCTTCTGGAAGCGGACAGACTGTGTGACCTTCACATGAGGATTAGGGAAGAACTTTGCAACGATATTGTGCAACATATTAAGACATGGCAAAAAGACTCTTATCACAAAGTAAGAGAACCGGACGTTATATTTTACATGCAGAGTTTTTATATATATATATATATTTTTTGCACTCGCAACGCGCAAAACTTCTTTTTGAAGGAAAGTGAAGTCGCTGAAATAATTTTTTTTCAATTAACGCCTTAATTAATTTTGCGAAAAATATTCACAGTAAAACACACATTGTGCGCAAATTAGAGCAAAAAACTAAAATGATAAGAGAGTATCGCGTGTTTCCTACATCTTTGAGAGTACATCTTACTATTTGCGCAGAAATTTGGATTCTGTAATTTTCAGTCTATGATGACCCTAAAAGAACGAAAGGAGATGGAAGAGGCGTTCAAAAAAGCTCAAAAACCGTGGGTGAAACTTCTGCAGAAGGTCGAAAAAGCGAAATCGGAATACCACAACAGTTGCAAAAGCGAACGAACCGCGGCGACTATGGAAAGGAACGCTATGGCAGACAGCTCTCTCTCTCCCGATCAGGTGAGCGTCAGGTTACACAGTAACAATTCTGTCTCACGCACATAACGTACTACATACTGTTATACTATATAGACCATAGGATTAGATACATAATAGAAATAGAGAGAGATATACATCTATCACACTTCTATCTTGTTCGCTTATAAAAAGTCCGAAAATACATTACGATTCAACCGTACTTGTATCACACAGATATTAACCGGCGAACGTGCATGCGTGTGTTCCTACGTTAATAAAATAACATGTACTTACAACGCGCACGAAGTGTGTGAAAAAAAAAAAGTTGATGGCATACATACAATTTCTGAAATTATCGAGCGCAGTTGTATCCGTTGTCTGCTACTTGCAGCAGCAATTCGCAGAAGAGAACATTGACGAGACGCGAAGGGCGCGCTAATTAATATCGGTAAATCGAAGCCTTTATTTTACTATTGTGAATGCGCGATATCTTTGTGACACGTTCGTTCTATTCTTTGTATTCGCTGTTCCAATTAAGATCCGTGATTCCGCAAACACAGATGTTTTGCACCTCGAAAACTCCCGTATAAAGCGTGTGACGTGCAAATATTATTAGTAGTAATTCGACATATATCCGCGCGTTTCAAAAGCAACGTCTTTCCGAAGAGTTTTTACGATAACAATTACAGACGAGAAATTTTACTAATATAAACGTTAAATTTAAACGAGCAGCATATTTTTATATATTAACACTTTCTCTGCAAATTATTTTGTACTGAATATATGTTCCGTAGATGAAAAGTATATTAACATCACATATGTGTACACACAGACGCACATACGTACGTAATCATGTTCAAAACCATTAGATCTCCATCACGCGCACGCGCGGTATCCACGTACGGTAGATACAGTTGTTCTTCAGCAGTTCTTATTACTTACAGATGGTCCGAGGCACAGAAGGCGTACGTTACACTTTGTATAATTTCTTAAGAACTTTTGCATGTGTTGTGTTACATACTTAGAAAGTGTTAGAAAATACTATACGCTGTAAGAGAGTATATTAAAGAATAATATTGGTTCTATTTTTTTTTTTTTTTTTCCGATCGGTTTGCAATAAAACTAATGATACGCAATTTATTCGCTCGCTACGGTGCGGCGTTCCTCTTGAACGTCTCTGTGTATTTCTGTATCGTTTCTTATTCAGAACCGAGAGCATACTTTGTACCGGTCATTGTACAAGGCAATCTATTTTTTTTTTTTTTTTTTTTTATTTATATATTTCAGCTTTCTCTCGAATTTCATCTCATTAGTTTTGTTTGAATTATCGTTAGAATATGATGTGTGCCAAGAGAATGTTTAAATCTAGAAAAAGATAATTCTAAATTTTTCTTTTTTCTGTTTTCTTTCTTTTCTTGACACCGTTTTTTGAAGCGCGCTATTGTGTCGCGACACAATAATATAATATCGGAAAAAGAGACATCTCTGAAAGACGGCTAACGACGTTTTTAGATAACAGATTGTGGATGTGATGCATGGAGGCTCAGAGTACCAAAAATCCGTAGGAATAATAAAATAGGCGACGTTCAGTTTGTATGTATATGACGTTGCATGTCGCATGTTTTCCTTCATTTATGATTTTTTTTTTTTTCCATTTTTCTATATTACAGAAGGCTCTGACGGTAAGCAAAACTCCGATCTATTATTCGCTTATCGCATGAAAAGTATTTAAAAATAAATTGATCAGTCGAATGTATCAGAACGTATATGAAGACGTAGCAGCCTTTGAAATTCGTATGTTTTTTTTTTTTCACGCATATTTTATCATCCAAATGTCAACTCCTTAATTTTAGAAAGAAAAATGATAGCAGAGCTTACTTTTTACTCAGCTCGTTTACACATGTTGAATGTATTGTTGCCTAGAAATCGTTAAAAAATGTACGTGCATGTCGTATGTGTATACTTGAGAAAATGAAAGCGCGATTACAAAGATTTTATTCTCTACGTGTAGAAAAAAAAGATGACTGCAACTGTCATATTCACAAGCCGATTAAGTCTTATTAACAATTGAACGAGAATTCTTGTAACGCGTAAGAAATGCAACGCACATACATAGAATATGAATAATTTATGAATAAATTTCCATAAACCTTTTTCTGCATATTAAGTTGCCTCAGAGAGGCAATTAAGATCTTAAATTTTTATGTCTCAAACTCATTTATAAAATTTTCATATGGCTCATATGGCTTGTCATGATTTTATGTGACAAATTTATTTGTGATTTATTTTTTGTTATTATTACGTTATTTGCATACGTATAGTTATTACATATGTAGCTGTATAATAAAATTCACACGCATAAGTAGATTAGGCAATATCTAGTCTAGCATAATAGTACGTAATAGAAAAATATAAATAGTCAAATTACATGTTCTTTCATGCGCACACACATTGTGGCATGCGAAAATTGCCATATATACAACTTATTCATCCCCTTTCGAAACTTTGAGCGCCGCGGACGTATTGAATTTGATATATGAAATACTTTGAAACATCGGGTTTATTTCCCGAAGTCCACCGCACTCAAAGTGTCATTGTGGCATTCACGCTTCATACAGCAAAGAAATATTCTTTTAGCAGTGTTAAAATTGAAGGCAAAGAAAATTGGGAGAGTATTATATCTTTTATTTATCAAAAATATATTTTATCAGAATTAAATAATGAAATTAGAAACTCAATCAACTTTTTTTATTGAATAGTTATTGAAGTAATAAACAAGATGTAAAAATAACAAAATATTATGTAAAAACAAATAATTTCATGAATCAATTGTCATCTTGAGATTTTAAGTCGCTTTCTAAAACCTATTAAACTATGTTGGATCTCACACACAAAGTCTTTACCTTCAACTTGACGTAAAATTAGAAGGCTCACTCTCTCTGAGGTTTCTGAATATTTTCTCGTCTCTTTTAACAGGTGCGAAAACTGCAGGATAGAGTACACAGAGCAAAAGAAGAGGTACAAAAGGCAAAAGAAAAATATCAGGCGGCGCTCGCCGAAATTACTCAATATAATTCAAAATATATGGAAGATATGTCGCTGATCTTTGACAAGTGTCAAGAAATGGAAGCGCAACGATTACGATTCTTCCAAGAAGTCTTGTTCAAAATCCACAAGTGTTTGAACATTTCGCAAGATTCTGAGTGAGTGATCTCTTATCTTATCGCATATGTGTTTGTCGTTATTTGAAAAGTCTAACTTTGATTGACTCAATTCATTATAATTAATATATTGTTTATTACTTTTTATTGTTTATTATTATTTTATTTTTCAGTCTTAGACAAATATACGAAGAATTCCATCACACGATAAGTAACGCCGATTACAAGAAAGACTTGAAATGGTGGTCGCATAATCACGGCACGCGGATGGCGATGAATTGGCCCGAGTTCGAGGTAAGTCGCTTACAATAGTCGCTACGCCATAAAAGCTCTACTATCGCATGTAAAAATCCTGCCCGTGATTGAAAGAGCTGTTGTTAGACAACATATATATATTATATATATATATATAGCTGTAGCGTGGATGAATATTATTCTATTTAGCTCCTCTTTTATTTACAATAAATTTTACTGTTACTCAGTGGTCATTATGTGTGCTTCGGTATATATTTTTTTTATTTCTGGCACTGCGTATATATAAAAAAAAAGAGTAGGATACTTGTAATATTTTCAAGACAAACAGACAATTCGATAGGTAGAAAAAGATTAAGTTTTGCATTGAAAAATAAATTTTATCTATATTTTATTCTTTTAAAAAATATTAAATAAAATATTGACTTTTAAAATCGGATAAGGAGATTAAGAAGAGAGAGGGAAAATATTCGCAAAGAATAACGCGAGTAAACTTTCTCTTTTTCTTTTACAATACGTGTAAAATACAAAATGCATAAGTATATTTTATATAACAAAAAAAAACAAAAATAAAAACAAATCCTTGATACTGTTCTGGAATGCATGCATGTGATTGTTTTGGGACGTTGCTATTATGCAGGACTACACAGAGGAGTTCCGCGAGATCACGAAGGGCTCGAAGTCAAAGGAGGCGCTCCCGGCAGGCTCCATCACTCTCATCAATCAACGCCCGTTCGACGAGGATCTGCATGTAAAGTTTTGTTTATATGCTAAACATATAAACGTGCCACTTTTATTATAAATTATTGAGCATTATTTTAAAACTGTTCGACGCGCATCCCGACAACACATTTATCTACCATCCGATTGTATACTGGTTTTTCCTCGATCGCGGACATGAATGATCGATCGTCACCGGTATTGATTAGGCTGGCACGCTACAGCTTTTAACAGATATTCCATCACGAGGTCATTCAGGATAGATTTCCTTCCTCAGCTTTTAGTTGTTCGGCATCTTGCATCAATTTAACCGTAATTTGCTTTTCACTTGCGCTAATCGCACGCAAATTTATATAGACCCGTAGATTAAACATTGATAAACTTTGAGAAAGTTTTTATAGAAATAGTTGAGAATCACATGTGATCACACTTGTATTATTTATATGCTTAAAATACGATGATAGGAAAACAAAAACATTTAATAAAATATTTATACGCGGAGTAAAGTTTATATAAAGAAAAATAATATACTCCATTTTTTTCTGGATCGTCCTATATTTTAATTTTACGCATTATGTGTACATAATGCATCACATGCGATTTGAGTTGAGTGTAAATTCATTCTAATGGAGATATATATTTTACGCACATTCACAGCATATAACTTCTCTCTATGAAAAAGTACGTAAGCTTTATACACATTGTCAAATCTTTTCAATCGGATATATCATTCACAAATATCAAACGTTCGAGTCAATCGCTTTTTCAACGCATATTTGAAATTATTATTACATACATCGCACATATATCGTTAGCATGCCCATTAAAAGTCGAAGAAATTTTCAATGCCAGAATTAATATGAGAAATATTTGTATACGCATGGAATTTTTATCAAGAAATTCTCAGCAAAATATCGCATTTAAATTGCAGTATGTATCTCGTGAATTTAATCAGAAACACGTCTGATTGGTTTTTCTATTTATATGAAAATAGGATTATTCATCGATCAACGACAAGTCGAAATCGAAGTCCACTAATCGAGTGGCGATATCGACGGATACCAATAATGCTGGGAGCAGTAAAAACAACACAGCGTCAAGTAACAAACAATCCCCAGAACACAATAACGAAGATAACGTTAAAAAGACTGTTACGTAAGTTTTCGTTTCCCGACAAAAGTCGTGTGTAGAATGTTATTGTGTGTTGATTATTGTGAGAGTTAGTAAAAAAGACCAACACATTTGTACTTGTATCATATTTGCAGTAATGGCACTAATGACAAACAAGAGTCAAATCCATTCGAAGAGGAGGAATGGGATGACGATGGTAGCGATCCACTTGTTGATAATGGCGAACCGGGAGTACGAGTACGCGCGTTATACGATTACGATGCGGGTGAAGCGGACGAACTCAGTTTTCGACAAGGTGCGCAGAAAAATTAAATTTCTCTCAAAATTCTGCACTTGACTAATTTAATAACTTAATTTTTATTGAAAAAAAAAACATGTTACTTGATATATTGTTTTATGTGTATGTTTATCGAATACTGATGACATTTTGTAGGAGATATATTTGAAAAATTAGAAGAACAAGATTCACAAGGATGGTGTAAAGGAAGAAAGGACGGCAGAGTGGGTCTTTATCCGGGCAATTATGTAATGGTGCTGTCGCAATAGATTGTATAATTATTGATTAGTAGATTATAATGATAATAAATTAAATATAATTTTTTGCGTTTCTCGTTTCTCCTCGCTGTTGTCTATAAATATTATATATATAAATACCGAGAATTCTATTTATTTTATTGTTATTAAAAAAGAAAAACCCTACTAAAGATTAAAGTACCTATAAACTGTATAAAATATTTGAAGTATGTGATTGTTTCAAATGAATGTGAGAATAACGCGAAATTGATAATGAGTGAAGTTATGTAAAATTAGTGTGCGTGAAGTGAATGTGAAATTGAAGTGTGAAGTGAAAAAAAATGTACAGAATAAAAAAAAAGAATGTACAGAATAAAAAAATCGGGTCCAAAAATGGGTAATTGTTCCATTTATTAAATAAATATCATAATTTTTTTATATTTGAGTTTGACACAGAGATATAAATGATCAAACATTTAAAATAGGAAAACCATTTTTATTAAATGTTTATTATTGTTTCGCAGTATAGCCGGGATCACACCAAATATAATAGAACGTTACTAATCGTTGCCGAGTTTATATGGAAAAACATGTACATAGTGTGTATATATATTATTATATATTATTTATTTACTTAATCATACAGAATTTATTACTTATTTAACTCGAGTTAAATGGTTCGTTATCATATAGAATTTATTACTTATTTAACTCAAGTTAAATAAGTAATAAATTCTATATGATAACGAACCACATTTCCATTTGCAAAAGTATACGAAATATACTTGCATATTTGTTATATATTTTTTGCATTTTTGTCAATTTAATTTATTATTACTCATTGTGGTACTTTTCGTTTTAATACAATAGAAATTACTGAAAGCAATTTATTTTTGTTTCAAGCTAAAAACATAAAAGGAAAATTATATTTTTTTTATTTTATACGAATGTAAAATTTGATGAGATTCAATTGTCATCAAACTTACAAAATTAGTTTTTCTCAATATATTACCGTTTTTGTAGAAATACTAATTTTACAGATGAGAAATGTGTTGTTATAGGTTTAACAAAAATTATGCATGTGTTCCAAGAGAAATTTATATATTTTATATAATATTTCTTTTCATAATTAGATAAAGACTCTCAATACATTTCTCAAACAATAAACTAACATTTGTGTCACACATTTTTACAATTATATAACATATTATAATCATAGCATTCATATATTTGCACTGTTTCATATAATGTGTACACTGAAACGAACATATGTTGAGTAAGTTTATTATTCCTTTATAACTGTCACACAAAAAAGTATTACATATTTTTCTTCTTACTATACTATAAATGTACTTCTTTACATGTGTTGTATCAGATTCATAGATTTACTTTAGTAGTACTACTAAACTTAACTCATTTTTATGTCGTATTTAAAATTAAATTATCAAGAAATTATTCCTCAACCTCTGCTTTATCTAACTACTAATGTGTAGTTAAGAAGAAAATAACAAATATATATGTGCTTTACTTTAGAGTAACTAACTGCAAATATCCCTTGCAAACATTTATAGAACAAGAAATTGAGAATTGCATATTTTTACAATGTAACATGAGGAGTTGAGACTCACGTCAAATGATGAGAATAGTTATATATTTTAAGAAAATACTTTGCAGTAAAAATACTTTGTTAAATATTTACTTCAAAGTTCTAGTCTTCCATGAGACATACAAAACGTTGCATTTTTTTAAATATAATATTACACATTAGTCTAAATATTTTATAAATCGTAATTCTACACATTCTCTCTTTCTCTTTCTCTAATATAAACAAATTAAACCATAAATTTTCTAGACATATATATATATATATGTATATATACATATGTATATGTAAAGAGCTTATAAAAAAGAGCACTTTACACATTTCTTATGTTTTAATTGGTATTTTTACTTTCGATCAATAATTTATCTCATTTATTGTTATTGTTTTTTATTATTAATTTTTTCCAATTTTAACGCTATCTATCGGGCAGTTTTTTTAAATTTTGTCACGCATTGTCCACATTCTAATAAAACAAATATTTAGTGTCTTGACACGATAGACAAAACATTTATGAATTAATTCTGAAAACGTTTATAATAATATATTGCAGTTAAGGAAAGAATAATATATATTAATAATTAATATATTATAATTATATTGTTATGTGCGCGAATTATTTCTGCATCAGAATGCATCAAGTGCAACACGCGCAACAATACAATTATTTTTTATCTTGAAAAAATATTAGGTGTGCCAATTGTTTTTTGTTTGATTTTTAACTAAATTCTTTATTTTTGATTACAATATAACAAAGTCATCAAAATATTATAATTTTACATAAAGCTTTTTTGTGTCTCGTTGTGTAAATATATAATTTTGGCTTGAAAACGGATAAATCTAAATAAAATTAATTAGCACACCTAATAAATCGTTCATAATAGTGCGTTACATATGGGTCATCACATGATTTTGCAACTCTTCTTCGGTACGGAACGGTTTTTCGCATAACTGACACACGTTCGTACTCGCTTTGTGCAAACTGATATGTTCCGTTAATTTATCTGCGTCGAACAGTTCGTCACAAACTGAGCATTGATACATCGCGTCAGACAAGGCTTGCTTGTAACGTTTTCGCGTTGCGACTTGAGGATTTACTTGCATTTTTTGTGGTAGTTTCAGATTGGAGGGAATATTGTCAGAATATAGTCCTGTGTTCTTTGTTTTAGCATTATTTTCACTTTTTTGACTGGTGTTCGATAATTTGTTGCTACTTTCGTCGTACAAGTGTTGGTCGACATGCTCTTGCAACAGTTCCTCAGTCTTCATAGACTCGCTGCAGATACCACATTGATAATGTTCCGGTTCTTTGTTCTGTTCTTCGTCGCTCGGCACTTCGTCGCAGTGTTCCTGCAAATGGTTCTTCAGCAATTCTTCGTCCGTGAAAACTTTATCACACAAGAAGCAAGAGATATCCTCCAATCGAACAGCTGTGCTGGTTATTTTGTGAGATTGAATGTCATTCTTGTTAATTTGATTTGGCGTTTTCTCCTCAGTTTCCCGACATCGCGTCGCAGATTGCGTGATCAACGTATTCGCATTGCCGATATTTTTGTTCCTGTCTATTACCACCTTGCATTGTTGACCGTGGTCCACGGAGAAGTGTTGGGAAAGCTGTTCCGCTGTGACGAATCTACGTTCACAGAGGTAACATTTGTAAATCGATCTCTCGTTACATTTGACCGAATGCTCCTTCACGCAGCGTTCTTCGACCAGTTCCTTGCATCTCTTGCAACGCATTATCTTCTCCTTTCGTTGGGGCGTATCGTTCAGACCACGTATGTCGTCAGCTGTGAAGTGCATAACAGAAGACACATCTCTGTGACTTCGAACATGAATCTCGACGTCTTCTCGATTGTTAAACGAATTTCCACAGAGTCCGCATATGTGATTCTCAATTACAGCACCCTGTACTCTGATGGCATCCTCGTAATCTGCGCTCTGTTCGCTTGTGTGTTTGACGGTGTTACCCTTATCCGTTACGGTTGTATCATATTTCGTCTTATTATTGGTAGTAGCGATATGTTTATCCGTATCTGACTGATCGCTCTTCAATTTTTTGCGTGATTTTGAGACAGTCGTTCTCTTCTTTTCTTCAGAAGCCGAGCTGCTCCATTTGTAATCAGAATCGGAATCGACGATTGAGGTCTGATAGTCGCTGTATCTTCTCGGAAGTACACTCTGACGTTTGCGGCTTAAGAGGTTAAACGATTTTGTGAGAATTTCTTCTGACGTGTCTTGCTTTAATGTAGAAATATTATTAATGTTGTAAAGCTTGCTCTCTTTAGCAATATCTAAACGTTCCAACATCACTCTCGGTTGGTATATGGCTTTTGTGTGTTCGGAAACTCCCCAACACTCAGTGTCAACATTTTTTCTAAAAGTTGCTTCCACTAGATCCTTTATCTTCTGATCGATTCGAGATTCAGAAGTAAACGAAGTTGGTTCGTCAAACGTAACGGAACTGATCTTGCTCAATTGTTTGTGCTTCAGTTCATTTTCGATAAAATTTGCAACGCCAATTTGCACGCGTCGTAGAACATCCAATTCTGTGCTCTCCACCTTGAGCTCTAAACATCTCTTGACGGATACATCGTTTGTGGGATTTACTCTACGCAATTTAATTGCATCGATAATACTAGTATCGTTTTCTTGCTGGTTTTCGTCGTGATTCTGACTCAAATTGTTCGAATTGATAGGTGATTGAGGAAGACTTAATACCGAAGAAACATTAAATATTGTGTTACTTACAATTATCTGTGAATTCCACGAAATCGGTTCGAATGTTTCGTTATTTTCGTGCGAAGAATCCATTTCCTTTAGTGTGTCCATAGTGTTTTCAGAATCTGAGAAATTGTCCGAAAACAATTTTCTCACAGGCGATTCTACTGTCTCATTACCAGTTTCTTTATTAGACCGATTAAACCATTTCTTTTTTGGCTGAGGAGTATTCGAACTTCTTAATCTCGTTCTGCCTTTATCAGAATCCGAATGAACCGGAAATTTAGAGAACTTTGGCGTCAAATTCACTTCTAAATTTTTTAACACTTTTTCAAGCCTCCGTTTCCTCTGATGTTCTTCAATGTTGTTATGCGCCTGAGACTTCTTGTCCTCTGAATTTGATTCAGATGATAATGTACTAGTGTCCTTACTAGAGAGAAATAATTTCCTCTTTGCCGCCCAGTGATTTTGTAGAACAGATTTAGCACGTTTTGCAGGTGACAGTGTAGTTTTAACTGACATTAAATTTGACTTTTCCTTTATATTCTCTTGAACATTTTTTATATGTTTTCTTGTGCTTTTTCCGCCGGTATCGGAATTTAGTTTGGGCAAGAAGTTCTGAGGTGAAATTTCGTCGTCTGATGATATAGATATAACATCCTCTAGTACATGTTCAGAACAGTTGTTCTGAAAAATAATAGCTTTAGTAAGTATGTTTTATCAAAATAGAATATAAATAAGATAATCCGATTTTAAAACACTTACTATGTAACACAATTATTATATAACACTAATTAAGTAACCTTATATATACCTTATCAGTGACAGAAGTACTCTCCTTGTTGTTTTGATCTAAAGATTTTTGTTTTGCATCCACTGCTGATCTATCTTCTTTATCAAAATTTTGTATCTAAAAATAAAAACAAAAAAATTTATATTACTTAAGAATTTGGAAGTTAAATAAAAAGGCAAAGCACCAGATCCAAATTTAAGACACAAGAAGTACTTTGAAAACAAAAGACATATATGAAATTGGCATTGGTTGTTATTATTTCATGTTTTAAACATGCTTTAACATAAACATTAAATAAAAATCACTTTTAACAAATGCGATCACTAGATTTCAAATTAAATAAATTCAAATAAACTTCACCAGATCTTTTCGAAGAGACAATAGCATATTTTTTATAGATGAAGATAAATCAATCTCTTGCTATATATAAAAAAAAAAAAAAACTAAACCATCTGGTTCCACTTCAAAATTACGCAATAAAAGAAACAGTTTACAAATTGTGACTACTACTTATATTTTGACAAAGAATAAAACTGACAAAAAACCATCAGAACCACTCACAGTGTTATCCGAGGCTTCTGATATATCAACCTTTTCCATAAAGATTTTGTTGTTCTGTGCAAATCGTTCCTTAAATTCGGTCCAATCGTTCATTTTATATAAACAAATATGACATACGGAGTTTGGCAGATTATCCTGAATCTTGAGCTACGTTCAAAAAACAAAAACAGAAAGAGTTTGAATAGCTACAGAATCATTCTGAATCAGTGATTGAATAGCTACAGAATTGATCATTTTGAATCAGTGATTGAATGTATAGCAAAGAAATAAAAACATAAATGAAGAAGGGACCTACATCAACTGAGGTGCATTTGGAAAGATCCTGGAACATGGTTCGTACAGCCTTATCCTTGAAACTAATCACCGCGCCCCGCTCGCATAGACAAATTCGACAGCGTTTAGTCATGTTCTGTAGCTCATTTTTGCTCTCCATTTTTGCGAGCCCTAAGAAAGTCGTGAATGTGTTAATAACCTTTCTGGTGATGAAGATATGTGTGTGTCTCTCGAGCGACAAATGGAACGATGCACAAATTGATCGCAGCGGTCACAAAATACGATAAACGCGCTTAAATAAATCGCAATGGCGATCACGACACAATCCGAGTGTTCGATTTAACGACACGTCTCTGTTAGTAAAACGTTACTTCTGCCAATGAAAATGCTATTCTCTATTTTGAATGACTTACTGACACGGCAAGACGCACTTACCTAGGTGCCAAGAAAGCCCGCGAAACGGCAAAAGGGGTTGCGACTACGTGATAGTGAAGTCGAGTCAGCGGATCTCTTTCTCGGTCCTTGATAATGCGCAAAATGGAGTCTCTATTCCACTCACTCTATTGGTCAACGTGAATGGGACGCGTCGGTGCCGCGACTTCCTATTGGTTAAACATCGAAGATACGAGGACGTAGTACATCGCTCGTGTTTACGTTGCAAGTGCGGAAGATGGCGGAAGATCAGCGCGTTCGGAAAAACGTGTTGGATTTTAAGCATGGACACGAATCAAGTCGCCTACTTTCCGACAACAGGTACGTTCCGCAATTGAAAAATTTTTGTTTTACTAATCGTTAATCTTTTTTTTTTTTAAATTTACAATTTTTACAAAAACCACTCTTGTTTTGAAACGAATATATAATAATTAATGCAGGTGTATAATCGACAATCTGATCTGCCGGTCTGACGATGTTCCTCAGCGTCGATACAAAAAACATTTTGATGATCTTGACACGATCAGAAGCGTGTCGTGACACATCGACCATCGGTATCGCGACTACGTGAAGCGGCGCCGAATTCTAGCAATTTCTACATACAAAATCGATTCGGCTTCTCTGCGATAACACGCGATTGTGAGAAATCGGAGTTGTCTTCAGTTGTCTCTCAAATCTTCGAACAGGCGAGTGTGCAATTGCTCCGAATTGTTCTTTGAGCGAATCCCAAGCTTATTGATACAAGTGCTCGAGCGCGTTTTATTGTGCAAACACGTACGTATATTTTCGTCAAATTTTTAACATTTTCTTCTTCGTGTATAAATTTTTTTTTTTCCATAATGGAAACTTGCGTGTATACGTTTTTTCGCTTAATCACTTCCTGCACGCATTAGCATTCGCGCGCTTACCGTAGAGAAAATTCCGGAATTGCCGAACTTGAAGCACGATTGAAATTGCAAACGCAAATTGTTAATTAATGTCGATTTGAGAGGGCAAGCTTTTAATTCAACAATTTTTGTTTGCAGAATGGCCGAAATAGATTTATCTCCCGCGAAGGACAGAGGTGTGCTGAAGGAGATCCTTAAAGAAGGAGTCGGAGATGAAACTCCGACAACTGGTTGCAAGGTAAAAGTCCATTATACCGGCACCCTACTCGACGGAACCAAATTTGACTCCAGTAAAGACAGGGACAAGCCGTTCAAGTTTGATCTCGGACGAGGCAGTGTCATCAAGGCATGGGATATTGGTGTAGCTAGTATGAAAAAGGGCGAAATCGCTGTACTAACTTGCGCTCCTGAATATGCTTACGGCAAGAGTGGTAGTCCTCCATCGATTCCACCAGATGCTACATTGAAGTTTGAAGTATGTAAATATTAACTAGTTGTTGTATGTTATCAATGTTAAGAGAAGTAAATTTTTCTTATATGATTATATATTGATGTATTGATGATGTATTGATAAATGTACATATATAGAAATCAATGATTTAATACAGAGCCTTCCAACTCGCACGGCGTGCAGTTTTCGCCATAAAATTTCTATGCAGTCATGTGATCAGTTGGAAGGCTCTGATTTAATATATTTATTAACATTACAATTCTAAACTTATTTGTTTCTTTAGGTTGAATTACTAGATTGGTATGGAGAAGATCTAAGTCCTAATAAGGATAAGAGCATCCAGAAATTTCAGATACAAGATGGAAAACGTTATAACAAGCCAGAAGAAGGTGCCCAAGTAAACAGTAAGTATTTGGTAAATTAAAGTTTATTATATCTTTCTTGATATTCTTTATCTAACAGTTTTTTCTTTATATTTTAGTACACTTGGTTGGAAAGTATAATGGACAAATATTTGAAGAGAGAGATGTAGAATTTACTCTTGGAGAAGGAGAAGATGTGGGAATTGTCGAGGGTGTAGAAATAGCGCTGCAACATTTTTTGAGCGAAGAAAAATCGCGACTCTTAATTAAAAGTAAATACGCGTTTAAGGAGCAGGGAAATGCCAAATTTAATATTCCACCGAACGCAGATGTAGAATATGAAGTAGAATTAAAGAGTTTCGAATCGGTAATATCGATTTTAAATTTAATTTTTTTTTTTTTTTTTTTTAATATGAGTTTTTTCAATACTTATATCTTTCTTGACTGATACTGATCGCTGAGTATATTGGTTACAGGATTCGGGAATATGGTCAATGAAGTCGCCCGAGAAGATAGAACAAGCAAAGATACAGAAAGATAAAGGGACAAAGTACTTGACAGCAAATAAAATCAATTTAGCCATTAAAGCGTACAAGAAAGTTTTCAAATATCTAGACCCCGTATCAGATTTCGGAGACGATCTCAGAGAGCAAAGAAACAATCTCGCACTGGCAACTCACTTGAATCTTGCTTTATGTTATCTGAAAACCGAAGAAAATCTTTTGGCAAAAGAAGAGTGCACTAAAGCTCTAGAACTGGATCCTCAGAATGAAAAGGCTCTGTTCAGAAGAGGACAGGCGCATCTCGGACTCGCTTCACCCGAAATAGCTATTAAAGATTTCCAGGAGGTTCTAAAAGTGCAGCCGAAAAACGCGGCCGCGTCTAAACAAATCATAATCTGTAATAACTTTATTAAGAAGCAGTTAGCTAAAGAGAAGAAACTTTACGCGAACATGTTTGATAAGTTTGCGCAGGAAGATAAACAGGTTTGTGATGAACAATAATGATGCATATATTGCTTTTTAATCGAAAATTTTTGTTCATGTATGGAGTTTTGTATCTATTGATGCTGGTGGTCATGAAGTTTGTTATAAATAGTTATTATTTATATTTAAAAAAAATCTGAAATACAATCATCTCTCCGTAACAATTTAATATATAGTTGGGAATCGATTTTATCGTTCAAAATACTTTAAACAGCATGTCTGCAGAAAAAAATGCATTTGTTATGAGTACTATGAACGATGCAAAGGCTGATTAACTTAAGTCAAATAAATTGTGAAAATAAATTTTGTCACTGTGTTTTTGCGTTTGACCATAAACCGTCAGTAATGTAATCACAGAAGGAGGAGGAAAAGCTAAAGGATCAACCAGACGTGATGCACGGGACTCTGGGAGAATGGGGACAGGAGGAGAGACCCGGAGGTAGAGACGCGACCGCCTTTGAAAAGGAAAATCCTAACATACTCATGCTCAACGCTAACGGTTCCGGTGAATTCAAAAACATGTAAACAATATGGCTCTTATTTATTCTTTTTTTCATACTGCCTCGTGTAAACTGCCAGTAAACAAAAAAGAAAAATCTCGATCAGTTTTTAGTGTTGTGGTGCTTTTTTAAATATCACTGTATTTCATCTTTTTTGAAAACT
Source organism: Pseudomyrmex flavicornis (assembly GCA_014825475.1). Classification (NCBI taxonomy): domain Eukaryota; kingdom Metazoa; phylum Arthropoda; class Insecta; order Hymenoptera; family Formicidae; genus Pseudomyrmex; species Pseudomyrmex flavicornis. The sequence continues at coordinate 28,859 of QVNW01000318.1, forward strand.
GCACGTCACACATATATTAAAATAATTAATATAAATAATATGTCATCAACACATACATTGAGACTTTGCACGTATGCATTATAGAATAATTTTGGAAGTTTTAATTATATCAAATATTGCGGTTGTTTTGCAAAATCATATTTTCTTCTAATAACGCATGAACGTGTTTTATGTCTAACTTGACAACTCTATCTCGGCAAATTTCTTTGCAAAAAATATTTTATGTGCATCGTCTTTTATTATTCAAAAACTATTTTACTTCATTACGCAGTATCGTTTAAAATTTAATTTAGTACGTTAATCATCATCATGTATCATACACTATTAATATCTAAGGACAATTATTAGAAACGAATTAGTATAATTTTTAGTTTGTTAAATATCATCATAAAATGTAAATTAATTATAGCAAAATAGAAAGCAAACAGAAAAGATAAACAAGTGTATTACACATATGTGAAAATATGTAATTTGCTCTGACATTTTTTCATATGTTTAACACTTGCATTAACACATGCATTATGTACGATATTTTTAAATTAAGAAAATAATAGAGACTTATGTGTAAAAAAACAATTCTGATAAAAATTTCATGTTTTATTTCTCATCATATCAATTTGACAGTTTCTAGATTCCTCTTGCCTCTCTGTTGATCCAAAACTAAACACGAAACTTTTAAATTATTTCCTATGACGTATTTTACTACTGTAAATAATTTTGCAATAAAAGATAAACTCGTATTCCAACAATACACGTCAATCTTTAATATGTATGTGACGTTGCACTTTTTGATACTATTCACTATGAGAAATATTCTGCAAGTAAAAACAGGCAGTTTCTTGTTCCACTTTTTGAATTTATTTTATCCATGAAATTATACGTAACCAACTGGTGATTGTTTTTGTAATAAACTTAACAATTAGAAATCCAACTTTTCAATGCTAATTTACTCGGAGACCTATAATTGTCTTAACCAATGTTTATTTTATAAGTAAAATGTGTTGCACGAAGTTTATTGAAATTATTTCAAAAGTTAAAACGCGCACAATATAGTTTATACGTTTACATCCCCATTTTTTTGTAGTGAGCATAATTTAATCGTTTCCAGTTAATGTAATGTTCAAAGACGAATTTTTTTGTCATCGTGATTTGATATCTACAGAGATATCGTTTTTGTTCTATTTATGATTATAGTGTAAAGAGAGAGAGAAAAGAATTATACAAGCATCTTTACGATAACTGAGCTGTGAGCTTTACGTTTACATCGCAAAGATGAAATGTTGCGAAATGCATCGATTTGCTGGAGTTTTTATCCAGAGTAATAAGACTCGGAAAAAAATAATCGCTAATAATTGTGTTGCCCATTTGTTTAAATTCTGTGTAATATATTTACAAATATGTATTTCAACGGAAGCGCACGATAAGAAGTTACTAAGAAACGGTCTTTCATATACCAGGTATGCGTGAAAATTTTTACATCAGAAAAAGAACATCCAAATAACGTATAAACGCATTGTGTATACAGCAATGCATCCTAATTTGTGTGCCCCTCGTAAAACTGTATGCGTATAATAAAAACACACTTTCAAATCAATTTTCCTGGCGATAGGTAGTTCCAGTGTTTGAAGAGGACTAAATACATCGCCGCGAACACCCTATACATCGACAGATCGAACGTGAATAAAAGTTCCTCAGACCGCGCACCACCCTGGTTCAATAAAGAGAAAGAGAGAAGGACGAGAATAAACTCTCTCTCCCCTCTCTCGTTCTGTCTTTCTCTCTCTCTCTCTCTTTCTCCCTCTCTTCCCTCTCTCTTCGAGCAACGTATTAGATAAGGCACGACGACGAGTGTACCAGTCAGTGGAAGGAACGTTTCGAATTCGTGAAAGTCTACGTCTGTCTCTGGTGCATGCGAGGTCGGAGTCGTCTGCTAGATTAAGTCACTAAAAAGAAAAAAATTCACTCGCCGAAATGCCGAATATAATAAATGACATAAAATTGGACTTTAAGGATGTATTGCTGCGCCCGAAACGGAGCACACTGAAGAGCAGATCCGACGTAAGTGCACACAAACTCTGTGTATTTATATAATTGGCATAAATTAGAATCATCCGTTGTCGGCACGATCTTACATCGCTTCTTTGTGTGATAAAATTGAAGGAGAACGAACGGTGATGAGATTAGGAGTTCTATATGAGATAGAATTTGAGATGTGCCAGAACATGCATCTGAGAAAGAGATCAAATATGTACTTTCGCTATATGTCAATTTTATAGTGAAATTTAGTAGTTGATATACAGAATAAAAAAAAAAAAAAAAAAACTAATAATTTGTATTGCAGGTAGATCTTTTTAGAGAAATCACATTCCGTAATTCCAAACAAACATACAGAGGAATTCCTGTAATGGCCTCTAACATGGATACAATTGGAACGTTTGAAATGGCAAGAGCCTTATCGAAGGTACGACAGCATGAATGAGTATATATAATTTAAACATATTTACATTTTATTCTTATCTGCCAAGTAAAAATGTAAATCAACTTATATTTGTATTATCATAGAATTCTTGTAAATAGAACACACATAAGAGCGCCAGAGTGTTCATACTGTATACTTTTTTTTTTTTAGCATGGCCTTTTTACTACCATTCATAAATATTATACCGCAGATGAGTGGAAAAACTTCGCAACGTTAAATCCCGATTGCATAAAAAACATAGCAGCCGGTTCAGGGACAGGAAATGAGGATTACGAGCGACTTTCGAGCATTCTGGAAATTGTGCCGGAACTGACGTTCATATGTCTGGATGTCGCGAACGGATATTCGCAACACTTTGTCGAATATGTGAGAAAAGTAAGGGCGCGGTATCCAAGTCACACGATAATTGTAAGTAATACCGATTGTCTTGTAAACAAAACTACTTTGTCATATTGATGTTCGAACGACAGTTTGCAACATTCGTTCAACACATTCTCAATTTCTATTTTGTATTTAAACATAAAGATTCATTACTGCCACTACTAGGCAGGAAATGTTGTGACAGGAGAAATGGTGGAAGAATTGATACTTTCTGGAGCGGACATAATTAAGGTGGGAATCGGCCCGGGTTCCGTGTGCACCACACGGATGAAAACCGGCGTGGGCTATCCTCAATTGAGCGCTGTAATTGAGTGCGCGGATGCGGCGCACGGCTTGAAAGGACATATTATTGCCGTAAATATTTAATTACATATAATGGGCGCGAACGTAAATTTAAAAAAGTAATTTATTTCAATTTATATCTTTGTATGTATAAACGTTTGTATTGCAGGACGGTGGATGCTCTTGCCCCGGAGATCTGGCAAAAGCTTTTGGTGCCGGTGCGGATTTTGTCATGGCCGGCGGAATGTTCGCGGGTCACGACGAGTGCGGGGGTGAAGTTATAGAAAAGAACGGGAAGAAATTTAAGCTGTTTTACGGAATGGCTTCCAACACGGCCATGAAGAAGCATGCTGGTGGTGTTGCAGACTACAGGTGAGAGTTTGTAAATACTGTGTTGGCGATGTCTAAATATATTCCTTCATTTTGCATATCACTATTTACAAAACTTATTTTTGTATGTGTAGATCTTCGGAAGGAAAGACTGTTGAAGTGCCTTACAGAGGTTCAGTCGAAAACACAGTGCTCGATATATTAGGCGGCTTGAGATCCGCTTGTACGTATACGGGAGCCGCGCGTTTGCGCGAATTGCCGCGACGCGCGACTTTTATACGCTGTACGCAACAATTAAATCCAATGTACGGTCCTCCTCCAGAAATGTAAAACTTTATCATTAACGTAAATGTTGTAATGTAACTTTATTGTTACGTAAGTTTAAATGCTAATTTAAATTTTTAATGCTAATATTTGTTGATCGTGTATTATTTGCTGGCAAATAATATTTATAAATAAATAGCGCAGTACTTGCTAACACGATTCGCCACATCATGTGATAATATCGAAGTATTACGAATTGATGCGAAGAATATGCTCAAACAATAAGATGTTATACATCCTGATGTGCACAAATAAAAAATTTCGTTATATATTAAATCGTTTGTATTTACTTATTTTAAACATGTATATTAAGAGTTTATGTAACACTATCATAGTAAAAGGATATATTTTAATTAGCGACTTGAAGTTTTTATAATTATACGATATAATTACATGTATTTTTTTCTTTTCTTTTATTACAAAATTTTAATATTTATGTATTTCACACATTTTATATTAAGTTTCTATCTACATGCTATATTTTATAGAAGGTTTATTTCTAAATTATAAAATATTTTATATGCAGTTTTTGCTATTTGCTTCTCTTGATCAGAGAAACTGGCAAAGCTTTCTGTTGCGGCTGTCCCTGAAACATTAGCCAATGTCAATTAATAAATGTGCATACACTGTAGAACTGCTGTGACAAAAGCAATGCTGTTATAATGCAACTTAAAAGTATAATTTTTACGATATTTCACAGATATCAATACTAAAACTTTGATTTCACAATTAATTAAAGAGAAATATTTGTTATGTTGACGTGCATATATATGTTAATAAAATAATAATAATAATATACAAAAAATAAAACACAAAGTTTGCAATTATTATTCAAATAAATACAAAATAAAAGATAATTTTAACGTTTCTTAATCTTATTATATTATATCATTATACTTCTCTTGCAATATTTCTGACAAATACTATTTTTTTTTTTTAATTTCAATATATAATATAAAAAATTTACAAACAATTTGTACTCTTTTATGTATAGATATAATATAAAATAAATAATTAATGTTATATAAACATTTTTTATATCAAAAAATACTTAAATAAACCCTAGAAGGTATTTTTATATAATCAATATAACATTATAACAAATATTAAATATAAAAACAAATGGTTTATTAATAATAAATGTATTAATTGCAAAAATAATAAATGTTAATGCATTATATAAGAATATGCAAATAATAATTAAAAATAAACTGGTAATACGTAATAGCTTTCGCAACAAAGATACAAGTGACAGAAATATGAAGTTTTGTTATTGATATTTCTATTATTAACTAATATCTAACTTTTTTACATATATCTGTGAAGTAAAACATTTTATAAAAAAAGTCACTTCTAGGAAAGCTTGTCGTGTGTTGTTTTCTAAGAATTATACGTGCAGGAATATGTGTGTTACGTTATGTTTTCAAATAATATTGCAACCAGACATTTTTTCAAGGATATATGTATATAATTTTACTTGAAAAACAAAAAATCGTCTTTCAGCTTTTTAGAATTTCGAATACATTATGCAACAACAAAAATGATGATAATTATTTACAAATTGTTACATTTGTTACTTCTATTATAGTAAACAAAAAAAATCTTATACATTACTTTTGTTAAACTTTTTTTTTTTCACTAACAGAATATGCATCGCATTTCTGTTACGTGTGTGCGTATGTAAGGAAATACATTACTAGTCATGGATACGATATATTTAGATTTTAGAGAGAGAGAGAGAGAAATAACTCCAAGTTTTTCTTCAAGTCAGAAATAGATTTATCCGTATACAGGATGTTTCAGAAGTGTTTGAAAATTTAGAGATTAGAGATAAAAATATCTCATTTAAAATTCATAATTGCACATTTGCTGAACAACTCGGTACTCGGTGTATCTTTGATACATCTTATATATCTTTGATATATCTTTGATACATCCTGCATTTATTTTCAACATGAAACACAACGTGAATCTGTTCACGTTGTACATCACTTGGATGTACAAATTCGATATTTTAACTACAAAATGAAAAGCCGAAAATACTCGCGATATACATTTGTACGAGGATACGTAACATTAAACAATATTCAGAATATGACGTCGTTAGGAAACACAATGACATATATAAATGTATTCGTTATAAATGTCATCCGACTAATTTCTCCGCTTCATAGGGTCTTGATTCCTCCGAGTGCGCGCACGTAGATTAGTGCTGAATGAAACATTTTTAATTGCAGGTCCCCATGTTGAGATTTATAGTAGGACGGATAAACCTGTCTCTAATTGGCTGCTTCCAATATCTAAAAATATCATTTGATATTTCACGAGAGAGAGCAAACAAACCCAAATGTAAAATTCTTATTTAACATCAGTGCAATAGGACATATGCATGTGTAAGTGGCATATTATCATGTTTTCCATATATAGTAGTTAATTAATTTAATATATATACACATATACACATGTTTTCAAAATAAATGTTCACATATATAGGCGATGGAGAGACGTGACAGCTGTTATATAACTTACAGCATATTTCGTATAATATAAGCCAAACATTTTATGTACTTATAATAAAAAACGAGTATTTCGAGAATAAATGAGTACCTTCTCGTAACGTAAAACAATGTAGTATACTATAGAAATGTATCAGTGTTGCTCATAACAACGGTTTTGTTTCAGGATATATATAATATATAATTTAACAAGCTCAATGAGAAAGAGAGAGAAAGAGAAAGAATGCAATAAAAGTAAGCACGGATGTCGATCCCTCGTTCCTCTTTCTGACCTGCTGCTTCTGACCTGCCAGCTTATATTACAATAATACATGTTATATAGAACAGAAAATACAATGGTATATAAAGTGGAACATAGGCGTCATATTTGATGTTATATATATATATTATATTTATATATATATATATACATATATATATATATGTATGTGTATATATGTATATATAATATATATATATATATATATATATATGTATATTATAATAGTAATAGTAATTATTTCAACAAACAAAAACCTCAGTTTAATACTTTTTGTTGTTACTTAAACAATCGTATCCTACATTATTTATATTTCGTAATATCTATACGTATAGCATATGTAAAAAAAACACATCATAAATGTATAGTATAAACAGAATACGCATAATCGAATCTCGTGACACATTCTTAAAGATATATGAAGATTATTATGAAGCAGTCATCTATTTTTTTATGATAAAAGTTATATGGAGAGATAGATATAATCGCACACACACATCCTGATGGAAAGTTATCTGAAAACTATCTGAAATAAACAAATAATTTGCGGTAAAAGACATGATTTATATACACAAGAAGCAATGATATTATTTCAAAGGTGTAGAATGTGTCGTTATTTACATAAATTGTCGCATAATATAATCGCACAATATTATTGTAAATTTTATAGTTTGCAAATTTTTGTTCAAATTCCCTGTAAGATTCAATAAGTATAAATATTTATATTTCATAATTACTTTCTTATTCTTACACCATTGATTTATACGCAGAGTAATATCAAGCCAATATAAAACATTGAGCATTAAAAATATTGTATAAACAGAAATAAATCAGACAGACACACACACTCATACACACACACACACACACAGAGAATAATTATTAAATAATTAAAATCATGTTTTATAATTTGTGTGTTTGTGTGTGATAGGAAGAAAAGGAAGACGGGAGAGAGTTAGAGGAAAAATGAAGAAAAGTGGAATTCTTATTACGATATATAAAGTGTACTCAAATTCATATTGGCTTAATAATATTAAGCAAACAAACAAGCAAGAAAAAACCGTATGAATATATATATTACAAGGAACAATATTTTGCATAGTCTGTCAAAAAAAAATAAATAAATTTTTTTCTGACAAAAACCTAACCTAACCTAACCTAACCTCGTAGTGTCGAAATTATTTCATACAATTTTTTCCAAAAATATTCAGGTATATATATTATATTCAAGTTTACTTACTCTCTCAAATGTGGAAGCTTAATTCTCAGAAGTTGGTTGTGAGTAAGGATAATTCTGATAGCCTGACGGGAAAGAAGGATTTTGCTGTCCCGCCTGTGGTTGAGAATTAGACGCAGCATTCGCCGCGTAATAACCAGCAGGCGCTGAGCCAGCGTTCATCGCCGGATAACTTCCGTAAGCTTGTGGAAACGCATTGGACGTTGTACCTGGTGGCCCAGAAGACTGTCCTTGAATACTCTGCATTTGCTGCTGAGCCATTTGATTACCTTGCATTCCCAGCTGTGCAATATCATTTCAGTATAGCAAAATACGTCACAAATTTATGAACCAAACTACTAGTGAGCACATTTTAAAGAAAATACCTTGCCCGCTTTCATTTGAGCTTCTATCGCTTCGGCTTCCTTTATTTTACCGATACTTCTATAATATTCCGCCCACTGAACGCTGTAATCGGCCTGGCCTCCGTTTTGCGCCGCTCCTGCTTGCTGCTGCTGCTGCTGCTGCTGCTGCTGCTGCTGCTGCTGCTGCTGCTGCGACTGCTGTTGCTGTTGCGGCTGATTTGGTCCAGCGGAACTTGGTGTCGGTGTATTAGACTGATTTTGTGAATTACCTGAAATAGTTCCATTTAATAACAATGTTGCAAGATTTTCACATTAATGAACGTTTTTCTGTTGCAAAACACAAATACAACAATTCTTACCTCCTTGTTGATTATCTTGTTTTCCTTGTTTCGCTTGCTGTTCGATCATCTCCGCTTCTCTGTGCATACCTAGAGACCGGTAATATTCCGCCCATTGAGCACTATAATCCGGCTGACCAGTCTGCGGATTGACTTGTACAGGAGCTTGACTAGCATTGCCTGCAACGGCAAAATTATTGTGAGAGAAATAACAAAACTCATTTTTCACTTTTTATTTATATGTAAAAAAAAACAAAGATCATAAATGGTCACTTTCACCCCGGACTGTTTTGGCTCTCTAGTTTTCCGTTTTCTTAAAGATCATAACAATCATAAAACCATACCATACATACTTCCGTCAGTAGATTGCGGTTGAGTCGGCCATGCTTGATATCCTGTATTCCAATTTGGATTGTATCCAACTGGTCCTTGTGCTCCGGCATATGGAGAAGCACCTGGACCCTTTAAAAATTAAAAAAAAATATATGTAAGATTTTATATTTAATGCATATATAAATTTATAAAATTACTTTATAAAAATATATTATTAAACATACCATGCCTAGTTTTTCACTAAATATTCTCTTTGCGTGTTCAACTTGTTCAGGATTTCCTCGAATAATGAAGATTTTCTCGTTCTCATTACTTTGGTTTCTTCTATCTAACTCACAATGTGCTCCTGTCTGTTGATTGATCTGTTTAATAGTTTCACCACCTAGAATGAGAAATAAAAATTTAAAAATTTTCTTACCATAATATCAATATGCAATTACACATATAGTAAAAAAATATATATATATATATTAAATAATATAAAACCTTTGCCAATTATAATCCCGCATTTAGAAGACGGAACAGTGAACGTGGTTTCAATTTTATCTTGCATGGGACCACCTTGTCGTCTATCCCAACTTCCGTATTCATTTGGATTACGATTGTTACCAAAACCGTTACCTCTTATACCACCTCGATTTCCCATGTTATTTCTGCCGTCATCTCTTCTCTAAACATTAAAAAAATTATATGAAATTAAGAAGACACTTTTCAAAGCTTCTAGTAAGCTTGAATACAAAAACTATAACGCTACCATAACGCTATCGATTAGCTCCTGAATTCGCTGACGAGCCTGCTCAACAGCTTGATGCTTTCCTGACAGTAAACATTTCCTATCGCCAGGACCATCTTCTCTTCCCTGCTGGAATTGAACTTTGGCTCCACTTTCCGCTTGTATTTTCTTAATCATATCTCCACCTTTACCAATAACAACACCAACAGCAGCTCTTGGAACAAGTACCTGTATTAAATATGCAAAAATAAAGAAAATATATGGAGAAAATACAAATTAGTCACACAGTTAAATGTTACTTCAGTTAAATATTATTCATTTTTGTGTGCAATGCAACAAGTTGATGAAAATCTTATATGTCTATCAAGATTATTAACCTCCACTCCATCACTATTCGCAGAACCGTGATTGAAGCCACTGTCGTTAGAATAATTGCTTGTTCTGTCAGTACTTCCTCTTCCTCCTCTATGAAACATTTGCATTTCCTTTTCAGCTATTAATTCATAGACCAACTGCTTTGCATATTCCACTTTTTGTGGATCTCCTGTTATTCTACAGATAACAAAAGAGACATCTCTGAATATTTATGCAATATCGTTTCCACAGACAATAATAGAAAATATAATTGTTGTCACATAAAAATAAAAAAGTCATTGTCTCACCTTAAGGGTTTCTCCTGTTCTTGAGAAGGTCCGTCTTGAATAACGACCATTTTAGCGCCAGACTTTTCTTGAAGTTGTTTTATAGTTTCTCCACCTTTACCAATAATCAGACCAACTTTAGGACCTGGAATCATTATCTCGACAAATCCCGGATGTCCCATCATTCCGCTGCTGTTGCTGCTCATATTCATATCGCCGATTCCCTCACTTCTGCTCCTCTGATTTACTATTGACAATACAAGCTCCTTAGCCCGACTGAAACATACAGAGCAAAAATGCGTAATATTTTTTTCAAGCTATTTTTCACAAGTTTCAAAAAAACTTTAATCAATGCACAATAATAGAATTTGTTTGCAACACATAAATATGCTATCATCATATAATATGTAATTATCTATCTTGGACCAAACTGTTGTCGTATTTGGAACATTTTTCTTTTGCAATTATCGATAAACCTTATTAAATATAGCGTAAAAAAGAGATTTCAAGGTTTTATATCAAAATGCTAGAGGTTTAATCATAAACAGTTTCACATAAATAAATAAATAAAATTTCCTTCGTGTCACAATTAATAAATGCATATCCTATCCTCCTTCCTTCCTTTTTCTCTCTTTCTCTCTCTTTCTCTTCATTCCCTATTAAAAGCAAAAGAAAACTATTAGTAAATATAAAATTATTAAATCAAAAGTGAACAAATTGATCAAATCATTGATCAATTTTCAATGGTGAGAAATTCAGAAGCGTATTGAAAGTCAAGTTTGTGCCCGCTTTCGCATTTGTGCATCCTGGAGCTAAATAAAGATTCTGCAAAACATTTCATAATATGCAAAAAGAGCATATATGTCCTATATTAATTACAAAGAGAGCATAATAATACAAAATTGCGACACATATAAGACACATCGAAATATAAGTTATGTTGTCAGAAATTGAAATTGTCATTTCAATCCATATTTTCTAGTAAACAGAATAATAAAAAACATGGTAATATTCAAATAGTATCACATCGCAGTTTGAGACTAAATAATTGTTCAATTGCTTTGAGGAAGTGACAAAAGTCAAGTAGGGAAACAATTTGCACTTAAACACAATGTAGAATAATATATCCTTGTGATATTATTGTGATAAATTTAAAGGAGGATAGCAGATTTGCTTGACTGAATTATATGAAACAATTTTAGTTGATATTTTTCACAACTTGGTCTATAAATAGAGAACTTAATCTGACAACCATATTTCACTTTTTGGTAACAAAGTAGAAATACATTCGAGATTATATATGTATATATATATGTGCTATGTGAAAGCAAATCCTTATCATTTGTCATGTGTTATATATAAAAGTCATAATATTGCATTGCATACAAAATATCACAATTTAATAAAATAAGAAGGGAAAACAAAGTTACTTGACAGCTTCTCGTGAACCAGTTAGCGTGCAAACACGCTCAGGCAGCCCACCACTTTCCGGTGCCATTTGTATTTTACATCCCGTTTCACTCTGCAGTCTTGTTATTTGTTCCCCACCTCTGCCAATTACTGTAAATACATCATTATTCAAAACTAATTATAAGTATTTGGGAAAAAAATATAAAAAAATTTACTATTACATCTTAGCTACAGACTCTGAAAAACAACAAAAATTATGTCATCAACATACTTTTTGTTGTGTCAGTTGCATGTGTGTATATAGATACATGTATGTCCTTTTACATTGTTACAAGAAGTTGTAACATATGCATATTATTATTTATATAAGACATTTGTGTGGGAGTATAAAATGCACTTCTATTTGGTTTACTTACTTAAACCAACCATCTTGTCGGGAACTCTGATATCCTCATTGCATATACCACCTAAATTGGAAGATACTTGTGGTCTAGCCCCTTGATTACCTGATTCTCCAATAGAACCACTTCCAGGTCCTCCACGAATACCTAATAAAGGGTCTGCCACTAAGGATGCCATTTTCTTTGCTTCAGGTTCTAAAAGTTTTTTTTTTAAATAAACATACACATAATAAATAACATGTACATAACATAGTATCAAGTGTCTGTTATACACTTGCCCGAACTATCTTCGAGAGGACGTTTTAGTTTGGAATCTTGATTATTTTGATTTGCAACACCTGAATTTATTTTTGCAGCAATCTGAAAAAATCAAAGTCAATCAAATATATAAACAAAATATACACAAATATAGAAACTTCAGAAAAAAATGATTACTCTCAAACAGCAATTAATATATCTAGTATGCCAATGTTTTTTTAAATTAACAGTTTATTGCATTGCGAGAGAGAGAGAGAGAGAGAGAGAGAAAGAGAGAAAGAAATAGATACAGATAGAATACAAGATAAATAGAGATAAAATAATATTTCTCAGAATAAAGTAGAAAAAGAAACAAACAAATCATGAAAAGTAGCTGAAACTTTACACGCTACAAATGTACAGTTTTTTGCGACAAGAAAGCTGGGAGACACACATCTTGGCGGGTGAAGGTTCAGAAGCAGCATTCAATAATAGAAATTTTGCTCGACAAGTTTTATCAGCGGCGTGTTACTCTTGGAATTATAATTACCTGTTTGGCACGTTGCAATGCCGCCGCTAACGCTGTGCTCTGAGTGAAGTTTTGTGGCGGAGCAACTGCTGAATAGTCACTCATATTGTAGCATGAAAGTGCCAAACAAGAGACTAATTATGTCCTGGATTCTTCGAAACCGATGTCCAACCGGTGCACGACAATCTCCAGCTCGTCGCACGGAAGCTAGCACGTAAGCGAAAAGGAAGATCTACAAAAGAGATAACACCGCTCCGCACTCCGGTGTCAATATGCACAACGATATTCGTGATCACTCGCGATAATTCGTTTGAAAAGAAAGGGGGAAGGAGAGGTTTTATATGAGATTTTATGTACAAGTGAAAGAACTTTCACGGAACACCCGCACAGCGCAAGCGTCGGTCATCGAATGCGCGACTAATTTAGTGCGGAAAGTCAGTCGATACTTGCGTCTACATAGAATACTTTGCTCGAAATCTTGAACCAAGCAAAAGTCACTAGAACTCGGACCAATAGCGGACGATTAATCGAATTGATCGAACCGATTGGTATCGAGTCGTTTGACTATTGGTCCTTTAATGGTCGCTAATTGAGAAGCACCATATGCGAAAAGCAATCATGATTGTTATATTTTCATGGCGTAACAGAGATTAACACTGCCTCCATCGTCGAAGCGGCAAAAAAAGGGAAACAAGGGTAAGATAGAAATAGAAAGCAAGTGAAGAGAGAAAGAAAGAGAGAGAAATTAAACATTACTGGCGGCTTTCTCAATTGCTTTCCTTAAAAAAGTAAGTCTTGTATGTCAATAACTACACTATTATTAAACACTCTGTGACAAATTTTTTATTTACAAAAATAATAAATTACAGAATTTATATAAAACAAAATTACATAGTAAAAGCAGATTTGATTGTACAAAAAGATAACCGAAATCAGGAATGTGTACACTAGTTAAATTAAATCACATTTGTACAATTTGTACACGAGATATGTAAATAATAAAATTATTTCCTATTGTACATATCTCGCGTATAACATCAAAAGTTGAATATGTGTAGATTTCTATTAAAAATTAAAAATTTATAATTTAATTATAATTATAAATAAATAATTATAATTAATTATAAATGTTGTACCAACAACGACCGCATAACATATTTTAAAAAAAAGTTATAAACAAATGCGGTGTGTGTGTGTGTGTGTATACGCCCTGCAACTTTTGTTACCATCTAAAGTGTGGAGTTAATTAATTAGATTAAAATATCTTCTAACCCGTATACTGAAGTTTATGGACTTATTAACTATTAAGTACATCGCGAAAGAAGATCGTTATTAAGTTACATCTATCTCTTTTTATTGTATATTCTATCCATCAAAGCCCATGTTATGTTACCGGGTATTCTCTGATGTTGTTCTATCAAATCTCTAAGTGAATCAGCAACCTGCAAGGTCAATAATATTTTTGAGCCACTATATAGTATTAGAAGACAATATATGCACAATATGCTTTATATTAGATTTATTCACCTTTTGTTGCAACTCTTCCGGTGTGAGAGTTTCATCATATGGAATAGGTTCACCCACATATGTAACTAATTTCACCGGAAAGCCACCGTAGATCGGTGCAAGGGGAATTTTTGTCTTGGCATACATCCTCAGCCACAGCCTTCTTCCCCAGCTTACGGTTCTAAATGCTTCTCTGATATTTTTAGTAAATAAAGGAACTATGCTCTAATAAGAAAGCAAGTATATAGTAAGCAGTATAACGTTGAAGGAAATTGGGAGTGATAAAATTTCATCGGAACATACCACTTTGGCGTCCAGAGCAACTTTCGCAAATCCCATTCTTCTCTGCCACATAAGCTTGTAGTACGAGTCCCCGAATTGAGCTTCGTACACTCCGCCGGGAGAAATGGCGAGCATGTTTCCCTCTTTTAAAATAGCGGAACATGTTTGAACTGTTCCAGGTATTACTTTCAAAACATCCGAGATTATGGACCATCCAGGAAACTTAAAGAGAAATCGATCCGCCACGGTATGGATTAGCTTCGAATTGAACAGGAATACTTTGGATATGAAGTAGTATAAGTCAATTGGAATAGCACCATGATAATATATAAATAAAACTGGTTTATCTTGTGGAATATTCTCCAAACCCACAACCTCATATCCTGTTCAAAATAAACAAGAGAATTCCGTGTTAAAACTTATAAACTAGCAATATCACATCTAGTATTGTTTATAAATTTTTAGTTTATCAACCTACCATGCCAAATCCAACCATGTGCGTCCCAGATAGCTGCAACTGTATAACGCGCCGCATTTTGCCAGACAGTGCCATAAGCGTTTCTTAATCTGACTCTAAAAAAAACATTACAATATTTTAATATTTAAAAAAATCATATAAGTTTGTCAAAAAAAAATTATATATATTAAAAGTACAAGTCTTTCTCACTATTTGTATCAAATTAAAATTACAAAAAAAAAGCTATTTTAAAGATTTAAAGTAAAGTATGCAAATATTAGTTACATTACACAACAGATGCAAAGTGATTCATCACTTTGGAACTTTTTCAAACCTGTGTAACTTGTAGACGTATAATATTAAGGAAGTTAAGTACAACAGCAACACGATCACAAGCGGTAGCAGAAATGTTATTAGAAGTGGCATTAAGAGCCATGTCAGCCACAATGTAAAATCCAGATCAATGTATTCAACTAAAAACACAGAATAAATTCATATAAAAGCCATTAGATCTTACAAACATGTATTATAAGAGTTTATTAACAAAAAAACTAGCTTCGATGTAAAAATTTATGCATAAAAACATTGCATTTGAACATTGCTTGTGGTTGTTTATATTGTTATAAGAATAAATGTGAAACAGTATTGCGATATATATATATATATATGTATATATAAAATGATATCAACGCAATGAAATGCTGGTTTACCTATAACATCTTCTATCATTGGCCATATGTTGGATACAATGGGAAACATGTTTAGATTAATATGGAAAGAGATAATACAAAGAGATAAAAAATTAGCTCCGAAAAACGATCAAAGAGCGTGATTCGGTAGAAAGCACCCTCATATTTGTTTTTTTTTCCATTGATTCCGATTGTCACTGTTATTCATGCATGCTCCAACAAGCGCGCGCGCGCGTGTGTGTGTGTGTGTATATGTGTGCATTTAATTTCATTTAAATACCGTATCATTAATTAAACCATTGCGTATATATCGCATCAAACATGTCGCAACAAATGTCGGAGTCACGAATATTCGACTGTCGGCAATTCTCTTCAACGCGTAAAAAATTCGCGAATACAATTAAAACACAACATTATTGTGCTTCGAGAAAAATCTATCTTTCGATTACAAAACTGCACTCTGAAAAATTGTTAAAACTGCTGTTCATTGTCAGCATCACCGCTCGAGACAGAAATCAAAGTCATCAAAGATGTGCGCGATTGCAATGATATGAACAATAAGGTAATGGAAGCAATCAGCTGATACGTTGAATACCAGAAGTGTATAACGTACTTGTATTTGGGTACCCCCAATACATATACAATTGCGCTCTGTAATTTTTTAAACGTACACTAAGCGTCAGTAGTGTCGTTCCATTTCCGGTTCAGGCATTTTTCGGAAGGAACGAACAAGAAGAATTTGTACTTGTTGTAAAATACATATATGTTTGCAAACGACACACCTATGGTGTTCGCATTTAACAAATGGCATTTGTTCGAACGATTCTACGAGATAAAAAAGAAAATAAAAAAAATTCATATTACGTAAAGCAAGTCGATACGGAACGTGCATGCAATACGTCGTCGAGGTTTTTCATCAATAGAAATATCTACACGTGCATCTGAAGACGCGAGTAATGGAAGACGTTAATGGCGTTGAATGTACAACGGCCGAGAGACGAAATGGTCGCTTCTCATTGGCCGAGTTGGCGCTACTTCCCGTCGTCGACCAATGCGTGGCCGACTCAGCGTCTCACACGAGTTGCGCTTACGTAGAGCAAGGTATTGGTGGGGTTACATGCTCGAGGTCCGACGATACGTGATCGGAGGTTTTGCATTTGATTTGATTCCTATCGTATCGTCGGGGTCAGTCGGGGTTTTTTAAATGCCGTTTGAAGTGCATGCACGTAATAACGTTGGTTATGTTAGCTTCGCTCTACGCGAAGTGTAAGTAAATTCGATCGAGCAATATTCCCGTCGCATTCTTCGCCCTCAGGTTTCGCGTATACGTGTGTATGTGTTCACTGCTAACTCCCTACGAAGGGACGGGAATCTTTCTCGCACGATCGTGAATGCGGTTGTCCACTGTTCGACGCGTATTATGATCAATTTTCGTGTTTTGATCGCGCATTAGCACCAGCAATTGGCCAAATGAAGGTAAGATGCACGCTTATTGTAGAGATAAGCGTGGAATAATATCGCACTTTTCTAGAACGCACGGACAAAGGTTAAAACTAATAAACCTTGCGAGCTACATGATCGTACATGAGACGATCTTATTTGTTGTTGTAGCAGTTCGAGTCGGAATTGATGCTCGTGTCGATTTTGACACGTATTTCGAACAATTGTTGCAAAATAATCGCAAGCCACGCGAATTGCGAATCCAAATTCTTGTCTGACACTTTTGCGATAACTCGCGCGTGTGTTTGTAACGTGTGTAATCTTTGCAGTCACCCGAGACTTTTTTTTTTTGTGTTTATTTTAATGGGAGAAGAAACGTGTATTCCTAGAATGTTAATAGTTCTCTCACTATTACAAGCTAAGCTTGTGAATTCCTACAAATTATCGAGTTAGTTAACGAGCAACGAGTCCGAAAGATCAGCAATTCAAGAAAGTTGTAAAACTGAGACTTTGTGATGGCTGACATGTTTTTATTCATTACTGACCCTCGTTTATGTATTCACTTTTGATTAAATAACAGAGAATTACTTGTTTGTAAAGTTATGATAGTTTAAAGGTTTTTTTTTTGTATTAGAGAGAGTTTGTCATCTTGTAAATGTCAATAAACTATGTATGTGCATACGTATACGTATTTCCTGCAAAACAATAACACAAAATTTTACAACATTTGATTATTTTTTTTTTTTATAGATAATGTCAGATGATGACGCTGCATTGGAATCAATGGATACTGAAGAAGAAATTTTTAATCGAACCTTAGAGACAAATGTCAGGCGATCTAAGAGCTTACGCAAGCTAAGATCGCATTCTGGATCTAATTCGCATATAACTAGAAACAATTTGAGTGTACGTCGCAGTACACGTAATAGAATGCAAACTTATGACAACCTCAATACTAGTTGGATTTTAGGTAAAATAAATCGATGTTTTTTTTTTTTTTTTTTTTTTTTTACATTCAGACACACATAGACACTTGCAAATACACTGCATGTATTTATTTAATTTTGTACAGTATTTTCTGAAAGTTATCAAAATTGATCGAAATTTTATTAGGAACGCAAACGTTAAAAGGATATCCTATGTTTCAACATGCCTCTTCTTCGGATAAAGAAATAGACGATGTCTCCGGAAGAAAGCGCGATTTGCGAGAACGCATGCCTTTAAGATCTCGTGAAAATCATCCACCCACCAAACCTCCGACCAGACATCTTCGTGATAAAACGGAACATGATCGTCAAAATAGTAGAGAGCTCAGAGGTAGAGGACCTGAGCGTGATCTTAAAGAAAGAACAGAACCAGCAAAGGATGTTAGTGAACAAACAAAGCCAACAAACGATGAGAAAGATACTAGGTAGTTTAACATAAAACTTGTTTATTTAAGTACTTAATGAAAAACAAAATGCAATTGTAATATTGTTTGTAATATTGCCTAGAAGAAAGTCCGACAGTCCAAGCAGGTTTAGAGAAGGTCCTGTAACAAGACTGTGCGGAAATATTGTTGAGAAGACCGAAAAGCCCAAAGTACAGCAGGACGAAGCTGATGACGATAGTTCACGGGAGAGCGAAAAGCAGGAGAATAATGATAATTCCGAAAACGAGGATGTGAGCAAACTTTTGCAATTTATATATTTTCATCTCTTCTTTTTTGTGAATAATAATCCTTGTAAAAATTATGTATTTTTTTCTTTCATATTATAGGGATACGAGGATATGTATACGCGCATCAAGAGAACAAGACGCAGAACACAACGTCAACTACCGAGAGGTAAGAGAAACGTTTGGGTTTGCAATGGTAATTACAAGATAATTAGACATTTTTTTGTAAAAACATTTAACATATCGCTTTATTTGTGTTTACAGTAGTAGTTAGCGATATGAGTGAGTCGTCAGATTCACCTGGGCCTAGGAAGTACAGTTTACGTCAGAACAAGCCTACCGTAGATAGATTTCAGGCTAACGTAGAGCCAGTTAGACCGTCTATTAGAGCTCTTAGAAGTGTTCTTAGCAATTCGATGAGGAGAAGGAAGCATAGAAACAAGAGTCCGAGTTCCAGTAACTCCAGCGACTCCGAACCTCAGCGATACGACAAGAAGAAAGGCAAAAAAGCTAGGTAAGTTTAAACACGTCACACGCAAAACTTTAATCGAGTCGAGTTTCGTTCGCGTATGTAAATAACAATTAACATCATTTGCAGACAATCGGCGATACCGCAAGGCGGTCCACCGGATAAGAAAGCCGACATAAACCCTATCACCTTAGACACCAATATTAGATTTAGCGATGTCGGCGGTTTAGAATCTCACATTAACTGCCTTAAAGAAATGGTCGTCTTTCCAATGTTGTATCCAGACATTTTCGAGAGATATCACATTACCCCACCAAAAGGTGTTTTGTTTCACGGCCCGCCAGGTATCACAAAGTCTCAAATCTAACAAAAACAAATATCAGTTTTCTGTAATGCGTACATGTTAAATAAAAAAAAAAAAAAACTTAGGGACCGGCAAGACACTGATAGCAAGAGCGCTAGCCACCGAGTGTAGTCAAGGTAATAAGAAGATGTCGTTTTTCATGAGAAAGGGAGCGGATTGTTTGTCAAAGTGGGTCGGCGAGTCTGAACGCCAACTGAGATTGTTATTTGAGCAAGCTCAACAAATGAAACCGTCCATAATATTTTTCGATGAGATCGATGGTTTGGCACCTGTAAGAAGTACCAAGCAAGATCAGATTCACGCTAGTATCGTGTCCACGCTTCTAGCACTCATGGACGGTCTCAGTGATAGAGGAGAGGTAATAATAAAAGTGACAGTAAAAACAGATATTTTAAGATCAGCCGCAGTATTCGTTTGATGTTCACGTTTTTGTTTTCACTCTCTAAAAGGTTATAGTTATCGGCGCAACGAATAGGATCGATGCGATTGACCCGGCGCTTCGAAGACCCGGTCGTTTCGATCGCGAACTTTTTTTCCCGCTACCTGCTATGAAAGAGAGATTGGAAATTCTGAAGATACATGTCAGCAAATGGAAGAATCCGCCGCCCGATCAATTGTTGGAGGTATTAGCCGAAAAAGCGACCGGTTATTGCGGTTCGGACTTGAGAGCTTTGTGCACTGAGGCGGTGCTGCAAGGATTAAGAAGAACTTATCCACAGATTTACATGACAAACGACAGACTGTTACTGAATCCGGAGAAAGTTGAAGTAAGTTTTTTGTAATAAGGACAATATAAAAAAATGAGTAGATAATAATCATAAGTAAATGATTGTCTTGTTTTTTTCAAAAACAATCATTAAAGAAATATCAATTGTTGTACTAATTGACAGGTCAAAAGATGTGATTTTATGCAAGCGAGTTCTATACTCGTCCCGTCATCGCATAGAGTGGCTTTGTGTGCGGGAAGAAAGTTGCAGCTGTTTATGGAACCGCTGTTAGAACCACCATTGGCAGAATTGACCGACTTAATCAAGGGAATATTTCCTCATGGCATAAATCCCGCTATGGCAAAGTACTTATTTTTTATAATTATAAAAATTATTTATAAATGTAATAAAAAAGATGTGTTGTGCCTTTTAGAGTTATTATTTATACGTTGTTTTTGTATGGTTTTTTTTTTTTTTTGTAGAGTGAGGACTGCTAAGGGTGTCCATCGCCCAAGATTATTGATCTCTGGCGGCAACTTATCCGAAGGTCAAGGATCTAATTTAGCCCAAGCGTTATTATATTCTATGGAACATCTACCGGTCCAAATGCTAGATGTCAGCACGTTGTTCGCAGAGAGCGCACGATCACCTGAAGAAACTTGCGTACAGGTGATATAAGAGTTTAACTTTCTAAGAATTTTGTATTTTTATCTAAGATGTGAAAATGATACGACAATGAAAATTAACAAAATTTTATAAGAAATATAATTTTATTTAGTTTTTTAAAAATTTTATATTAAAAAGTCTTTTAGCTAATTCTAACTGGTTATTGTTGAATGTTGCAGGTATTTAACGAAGCTGCTAGAAACGTACCGTCCATAATTTACATTCGCTCGATCAACCAATGGTGGCCTCTTGTCCCGGAAACAGTAAAAGCCGTTTTCTTGTGTCGCATCGCGGCGTTAGACTCTTCTTTGCCAATTTTAATTCTCGCGACGAGCGATTCGAAGTATCAGGATCTCCCGGATCAGTTGAGAAATTTGTTCAGCGAATTGCGCGGAGAAGTGTATTCCATGAAAACTCCTACCACCGAGCAAAGAACAAAGTTCTTCCGGCCTATTTTCACAGTTCAGAGTCTAAAGCAGCCACAGATCAAGAGCAACAAAGTAGAGGTATTGGAAACACTGCCATTAGCGCCAGATCCGTTACCAAAGAAGTTGACGGAAGAGGAGAAACAAATTATGTACGAAAAGGACGAGGTGTCTTTGAGAGAATTACGAATCTTCTTGAGAGAGATCTGCGCCAAACTGGCGAGAAATCGACAGTGAGTAGTTTATAAATTTATGCTCAGATAGTTTGTGTATCTTTGTGTGTGAGAGCAAACAGAAATCATCTGGCGTGACGTTGTTTTGTTTAGATTTTTCATGTTCACGAAGCCGGTGGACACGGAAGAGGTGCCGGATTACAATTTGATCATAAAGCGACCTATGGATCTGGAGACGATGATGACCAAGATCGACATGAACTGTTATCTGTGCGCTCGTGAATTTCTCGACGACATTGATCTCATTTGCAGAAACGCTTTAGAATACAATCCGGACAGGTTAGTAATTCAATCGCAAAAAAAAAAAGTAATTTTTCTAAGAAACGAATTGTTGATAACATGATTCGAAGGAAACGTTTATACGAATCTCGCGCAAAAGAATCATCGTCTTACAAAGAAGTTATCGATATTATTATGTACATACTTTAAGGTTCTTTAGAGTTTTCTCTAGAGTAATAATATACTGCCTTCTCTTCTTATATTACTGACATTCATGTTGTGTGTTTTCATGTCAGCTTACGTGATAGGCCCTCCCTCGGAATATTAAAGAGGTAGTTGAGCTTTTTGCTGTTTATCCGTGTAATGCTGTTATCGCTCTGTAGACAACTAGTGGTTTTCAATTTAAAGCGCACCATAATCGTTGATGTTTTAACTAATGTTTTTTTTTTTTTCACCATGCATTGAAGACCACTTCCCATTTTAGTTTCATCATGTGCTTTTTGTTTAAATGATGGAT
Source organism: Pseudomyrmex flavicornis (assembly GCA_014825475.1). NCBI lineage: Eukaryota > Metazoa > Arthropoda > Insecta > Hymenoptera > Formicidae > Pseudomyrmex > Pseudomyrmex flavicornis. Next base: position 51,263 of record QVNW01000318.1, read on the forward strand.
GCTAGAGATCGATGCTGAATTTCTTTGCGTGATCCTTTCGCAAAACCCGATACATTTCGCTCTATTTCCATAGGGATCCCGCGGATAAGTTGATAAGGCATCGAGCGTGTTCCTTGCGTGACAACGCTTACGCATTGATAAAGGCCGAGTTGGATTCCGATTTTGAGGACAAATGTCGCGAGATTTCCAAGACTCGGCGTATTTTAGAGAACCCTCGCAACAACGAGGAAGAGAACAAGGACACGAAGCAAGAAACCACCTTCGTGAGCGAGCGTGCGGAGAAAAGGGAGTCTGTGAATTCTAGTCAGTCCGTTGTCGTGAACGGAAAGAGATTCGCTTCCTCGAGGAAACGCAAGATACCCGCTTGGGCGCGAGGTTTTGTGAAAAAGGTTTCCAAGAAGAAGAAAATCGCTTTTGATGAGAATGTCACCGAAGTGGTCGCGAGTAAATCGTTAAACAACGAAAGCACCACCAGCATCGATTTGGAAAAGTTCCAGGAATTCGAAACCGAGGCGAATAGCGTCTTGAACGGTCACGTGGGATTGTTCGATAACACCGACTCCGAGAACGATTCGCAAAATGAAAATTCGAAGGAAAGCCAAAGCTCCGCTATCGCGGATCAACGAATAAATAATCTCGATCAGATACGATTATCTTTCAACGAAGAGGACAGATCCGTTAGAAATGGTGATTCGAATTCGTCGTCTCGACGCGAAAGTATGGATGAACTTTCATTTGCCATCGAAAGTGATTCTAGTCGAGATAGGATCGATGAGAATGAGAAAGTTATAGTGGATAAAACCGAGCTCGAAAATGCGTGGCATTTTACCGTCGAAGCGACGAAAGATTTCCCTGTCGAAGTATTGTGCGATATTTACGTGCAACTAAGTAGATGCGTTGGTAAATATGCTCACAAGTATGATAGAAAATCACTGCCAAAGGTAATTATACTTATATTTTATAAATATTTATCTAAGTTATAAAAAGAGAATTATACAGAACAACAAAACATATAACGCAATTTCTTTAATTTATAACGATATACATTATTATATGTATTATTATTGTTTATGTTACAGGACTTGCTCAAGAAAGTGAAGAAGTTTACAGAGTACAACACACAGGTACAGGCATAGTACGAACGAAAATAAATCGCATTGCAAGTATAACACGCGACATATACGTTAATGCCATCGCAATATCTTTAACTGTATGTCAATTTTTTTTGTATATTTATACTAACTGCCGAATATGCTTCTATCTCCAAATGAAATTTTTAGGAAGGTATATTTCTTAGTTCTTACATACTGCCAGTCTTTTACGTAAATAATCGGTACGTATCTGCAAACTAATCGAGTTTTTTTGTTACGTACACACACAGACATATATAAGGAATTATTAGTTTTTAAATATTTTGAGCACTCGAATACTTTTAATATCTAATATTGACTTTCAATATTTAATATACATTTGATGAGTGAATTCAGAAGAAATATGCTATTAGATTTTTTGTGTACATACTGTCGCAAGGATATTTACTCGAGTGATTCACTTTTGATTCGATATACTTTGCGTACAGACTAGTATTGTGATTCTTAACCGCGTGGCTAAAGTACGAAGGAAGAACGAATTTATTTATCGCTCTTTCTTGTTGATTGCGGTCACGTCGTTTTTAGAAAATTATAAAAAATATCTGATGAAAACAATTAATTTGCGACTAGGATTGTTTGTGCACGTTAGGTTATTTATTATTATTTTTATCAGTATCATAGATACTAATTATACATTCTTATATTATCGTCCTTAATATTATACTTTATTGAGATTATATTATACACTACCTGCATCATCACAGTAATATACCAAAATAAGACAGAAAAAATTAGTAAAATGCTACATATTCTTGTATAATAATAGAAGTATGATGAACTTTTGTTTATATGAAGAAAGGTTCAGACGAATTTAAAGAAGCAACAAGAAATAACGTAAATACGGGAATTGGTACATTTATGTACTTAACTATTTCCATTGAGATAGTTTCCATTAACCCTTTTGACTACTTCTGCAGACGATTAGTCATTCAGCGAACATATTTTTCGCACAACAATGTTGTATAATAATTTTGATATACGAATGCCCGCTTATTTTGAATCACTCACCACATGCAATTCCGCACTTCTATAATTTTGTACGTAGTCTCGAATCTCTTTGTAAATACATTTTTAACAAAATGCGCGAAGTCCGTATATATTGCAGAAACGTTTTTATGGCTAAGTGCTGCTGTAGCGAAAGGGTTAAATGTACTCACACGTTAACAGTACAATGATCGTCCTCAAGTGTAGATTTATTATCGTATTAAATAGAATGCAAGTTCAAGTACTTTGTTATATATCGCCGATGAGAGGGATACTCTCGCGAGAGGGACTCTCATCTCTCTAGATTTGAAAAACGATTTACAGACACGCAGGAAGAGTCAGAATACAAAACGTGTATTTTTTTTCTATCGACAACGTTGTGGATTTCCTCGTGTATTGATATATACCTCGCTCTAAAAAAAAAATGTATCAATTCAAATTAGTATATTAGCATAAAGAGTATATAATAAATATAAATATACTTGATGTAAAAAAAAAAAGATCAAGCAGGTCAAAGCTGAATAATAATACACAAGAACAAATTGCATAAAAACGAAATTGAGTTCAGCTTGTGAAAGGAATTGTGAAAATTTTACTTGACATTGTCGTGTTACTTGACATTTTCAAGCAAGATGAGAAATATGTAGGCAACAACATTCATTTTCGTCAAAATGTCGATTTGAAACTGAGAATCGAGGAAAAAAAAACGTCATTTATTGTGATTTAGTAAACAGTTTTTGTGAGGTTTTTTCGGTAATCTGTCCTCGATTCGTACAGAAATCATGCGCGAGACATTTAAAACGCGACTAATCTGCAAGTTAGAAAGACCAAAGTTGTAAAAAGATTAAGATTTTACTCGTTGAGGATGGAAACAGGGCACTTGAAATATATAATACACATATACTCTATTATTAAATATAAAATATATACCTCGACAAGACGAAAAAAAAAAAAAATGCGTTATGTAGTAGTGGCGGGCTAGTTGGTCACGTTTAAATAAATCATGAGGCTTCAAGAGAAAAAAAAAAGTGAAGAACTGACATTGCAACATTGATGTGTCTCATGTGTGTTGTATTTCTGTGAAAATGAGTTGTGCTAATTTAATTTAGTACATCATGAATAGAAGAATTGGAGAAGTTGAAGTAAAAAAAAAAAAAAAAAGTAGTTCCATATCATATATTAAAAAACAAACAAATGAGACAAATAATTGATTTTTTTTGAATCGATAACATAAATAATTGAAGCGATAGCAACGTTGACTTCCAGTCGGCCCAAAAACATTTTCGAATATCTGGCCGTCATTCTCACGAAGCATCTCAGAATTATCGCATTTTCTCTTGTTCATTTTTATGTTCTCGTCTGGGTTCTCTCACATATTTCTATATTTTAATTTTAATTTTGAACACGTACTCTATTTTCAATTTGTTCGCAAAGACTTATACATATCTCAGAGAGTTTTGTGAAGCAAAATTTTCTTAATATCTGAAAAAAAGATTTGCTACAAATTCTGAGAAACTTCGTCACACACATACACACACATGTATAAATAATAACACACGAAACATTTAGAATATAACATGCCTTCCAGATTCGTGTATTGGTTGTGATTTGCTATAATTGTAAAACGGTTAGTTACCAGACGAAGTTGTACGCAAAGAGACGGAAACTCGGTTTTTACTTAGCCGTTTTTTTTTCTTTTTTTTTTTTCGAAAACGGCTAAACGGGAACGGATTCTCCGATAGCTAAGTACGTTTGAACGCAATACGTCGTACGATTGTTGGCAAGCGACGTGCATGCGACTTCGCTGCCGCTTGAAATGATATGATCGAATAGAGAAGATAGAACAGATAAAAAGTAAGTTTTATTCAAATAAAATTAATTGTGATTCACGTGTGTAATATTCTTCTCAGGTGGTGTTACATCGCACTTTGATGATGTTTCATTACTGTTTAGTTTAATTTACGCAATATATACAATCGTTCGCATTTGCGAAAATTAGTCCGCAAAGTTTTTTCATTGCTAGCGTATCCGTTTTGAGCGACGATGTGTTCGTTCGACAAAGAAACGGTGTTAGTTAGTGCAACAATTTGTTTTATCTGACGAGATCGAATTGTTCGTCAAAATTTATATGTCGTATTACTTGAAAAAGAAAATTCTTTAGTGAGTAGAATGAAAAGACTGAAGTTTTTCGATAAAAAAAAAGAAACAAGTTGTTCGCTTTTTAGTGTTCGTATTGTACGTGTGTGGGAGCAACACGTCCTCAATTCAGTTTTTAATTAGAGAAGAAAAGTCAAGAAGAGAAGAAAGGAAATGATTGTGTGCTTTAGCATGTCGAGCTGTCGCAGATTCTTTCACTCGCCGATCGAACTTGAAGAGATTTCGTTGTAAGTGTCCGGTATATATTTGCCAAAGAAAAAATTAACGACACGTTCTAGCAAGATTCTCTTTTTTTTTTTTTTTTATGTAATATCGTGCGAAGCGTTTTAAAAAAATGAGGCACACATACATACACACACACACACACACACACACGGAAAAGTTACAACCGCGATTAACTATATACTTCGAAATCGGCGCTCGCATCGAGCGGATGTGATTTTTCTAGCTGTTACAATTTTTACATTCCGCTTTGAATTATGTAATCCAAAACAATCATTATTTATTCTACAACTTTATTGTTTTTTGTTTTTGGTGCTACTTCTGGACACAACTCTTGTCATCTCGCTGTCCACAGTGCATACGTAAAACAAAGCAATGCGTTATATCGAATTGTAAAGTTATTTCGCGAAACACTGCCGAGTACGAATGACCACACTTGTCCTCTCTTTCTCTCGAAAATTAAGAAAAAAATGAAAAAACAAAAAAAAAACTCTAAACTTAAGGCTACTATCTATGAAGAACGAGGTGTCCGCGCGTTTGAGCTTTTGAGCTGTAGCATATCAAGTCCGAAAATTGGTTTTTCTACGACACATGGCACCGACGTTATTCGCCTTAGATAGACAGTAGTCTTGAGATCTTACTTATACACACGAGTAAGTTGTAAGAGATACGAACAAAAAGCGGTGTGTGATGTGCATCCACTGCCTTATTTATTTTACCATATAAGTAATACATTTTATTGTCGTATATGATAGTGTAATAAAATTTCGTAATGTAATCGATATTATTTGTGACGATCTTATTTGCGTTTCCCTCATTCTTATTGTTTCAAGTGCGTTTCAAGTGTATATAATCGTGTTGGTTGTGATTTTTGCAATTTTTTATTGCGAAATATTTAATCATTTTTTTAGTATCTTATTTTCTTGTCTCATGTGTGTCTCCGATCAGTTTTCAATTCATTGTCTATTACGAGTAGTATCGATAATCGATCCGTATATATACGACTTCTCGTCTGTCAGCTGGCGAAAAGTTGGGAATAATGAAATTGAGCAGTAAACTCTCGTGAACTCTAAAAATAACATTTTTGCATAAAAATTCCAGTGAACGATAACGATCAGAATGCGCGCTTGAATCGAATTGTTTTGAGATATTCGCAGCGAAACAATTAATGATGACAATTTTGCTTTAACCATTTGAACGAGACTAGATCTCGGTGGTGTGTGTTTTTCGAATTTTTTCTTTTTTTGTTTTCTTGAAGAAAAAATTATGTTCGGGACAAAAGATTTTTCGTGCATCGGTGGATTGGAGAAGCACATCAGAATCGTAAAGGAGATGGTTATGTTTCCGCTGATGTACGGGGATGTATACGCCAAATTCAATCTCAGACCGCCGCGCGGTTTGTTATTCTACGGTCCCCCAGGTAATGATCAGGTAAGTATTTCGCGGAGCGAGAAGGCTCTGTTGAACCTTTTTCCCCCATTTATTTGGTCAGGAACGGGAAAGACTCTTGTGGCCAGTGCTCTCGCGACGGAATGCAGCAATTCTGAGCGCAAAGTCTCTTTCATCTCGCGCAAAGGTTCCGACTGTCTAAGCAAATGGGTCGGGGAGAGCGAGAAAAAACTCGAGAAGATTTTCTCGTTGGTTGGTAAAGTTTGAAATATCTTATCAATATGTTATCGTATCACTATTTTGCATCAGTATATATATATATATATCTTTTTCGACGAAGTCGATGGCCTCGCTCCCGTAAGATCCAGTCGGCAAGATTTTGTCCACGCTAGCGTAGTGTCCACTCTCTTAGCTCTAATGGATGGTTTGGATAATAATTCTGAGATAATAGTAATAGGCGCGACCAACAGAATCGACGCGATAGATCCCGCTCTGAGAAGACCGGGCAGATTCGACAAAGAATTGTATTTTCCCTTGCCTTGTTACAGCGCCAGGAAAGAAATACTTTCGGTATTGTTTACATGCAACATTAAAGATAAGAAGAAACGACGAAAAATGTTTACAAACCGTAAAAAATATTAAATGTGACGGAAATGTTATGATATCTTTGGTGCGGTGATAGGTACATATCAAAAGCTGGAAGCAAAAACCGACGCAGAAATTTTTGGCGTATTTGGCGTCGAAAACGTTAGGATTTTGCGGCAGTGATCTGCAAGCTCTTTGCGCCGAAGCAGTGATGTGCTCCATTCGTAGAAACTATCCGCAAATCTATACCTCCAAATCGAAATATCACATTAACGAACGTCACCTCAAAGTAAGTATTGGTGACAATAGATATCAAGGAACTTTATATTACAAACTAAGCGAGAAAGAATAAAATAAGTTTACAATTTTTATCACAATATTTGAAGACTTTTTACAATAACAAATATATAAGTAATGTACTGTGTAAAAAGAATAATTAGTGTAAAAGATATTTATTTTATCATATATTATTTCTTACACACGAAATTAGACATTTTACACATTAAGCAACACGACATATTGATTTCTCATCAAGGTGGAAAAGGAAGATTTCTTGAAGGCGCGTCAGAACATCGTTCCCGCATCGCATCGCGTTATCGTCGCTCCGATTAAAAATTTATCCTTCAAAATCCAGCCGTTGTTTCAAGAGGATCTGGAAAGCATTCTAACGCGATTACAAACTCTGTGCCCGGCCGGCATGCTGACTTCCGACAGCATGTAAGCGTCGTTTGTTATAGAAAGAACATCGCAACGCGAATTTGATATTTTAAAAAAAACAATTAAAATACTAATTCAAAACGGGACACGCAGTACAGGTAAAGCCGCGTCCAAGTCGAGCGGTTGCCCAAGAATTTTATTGTGCGGCGACGATTCTCACACTCGTCATTTGGGACCGGCGTTGCTGCATACTTTAGAACATCTTCCGTGTCACGTTTTAGATGTTACAACTCTATTTGAGGAAACAGGGAAAGTGGCTGAAGAAGCCATGATACAAGTAAAATATATGAATTCTTTTTTGTGCGTCTTTTTTTACACAAGATAGAAATTCTATACATGCTGTTTGCTAATTCACAGAAATTTAAGACTGCACGACGCACCCTACCTGCGTTGTTGTATGTTCCCGGTATTTTGACCTGGTGGGACTTGGTAGATCAAACAGCAAGAGTCGTTTTTACTTCCCTGATGCGTGGTCTCGATCGATCGGTGTACATGCTTGTGCTGATGACCGCTCATTGTCGACGTGCCGACTTACCATCTGAGGTCGAAAACGTGCAAAAACCTGTTTTTGCTGTGCTCTTTTTTTTTTAATAGTTTTTTGGCAAGCTTTAAATAGCTCAAATATGTGCCGGGATCGTGCCGGATGCCCAGAAAAAATCTTTTATAAAAGGAAACCTTTTTTTTTCAAAACACATTTACATTCCAGTTTTCTAAAATTCTCACAATCGTTTAAATATGAGAACATTACATTTGAGACATTTGGAAGACTTTGAAAGCGTTGATCTTGTCAACAGAATTTTTATATTTTTTATATATTTTCAAATATTTTTTATATTTTTTCAAATTCGTAGACAAGATAAAATCATATCATTATTGATCGGTGACATTGTATCATAGATTGCGGAATTGTACGACGATAACTGCGGCGAGATGTATGAAGTAAGAGTACCTTTGCCGCAAAAACGACGATCCTTCTTCAAACAATTGTTTGTCAACGGAGGTTCTGATAATCTTTCTGATTGCTCTTCGCAAGGTATTAATTCACTTATCTATTTAAAATAATTATATTGAGCGATAATATTGCGTTAACAATAAATCAATTTCTCTAACAAACGCAGCGGATCTAATACACATTTTAAGTCCAAAAAAACTCAAGAACGAAAATAATAAAAAATTAAGAAAATATGACTCTAACGGCTTCTTAGGTATGTTTATTAAATTTGCAAGTACATGTATGTAAAAACTCGAGTGTAAAGCAGAATAAGTGATACTTGATAAGTTTTGAGAAAACGCGACTTACAGTTTAACTAAAATCTGTAAAAAAAAAAAATATTAGAAGATTAGACAAGTACCGATATAAAAGTTTTGATGTAGCCAAAAGTTAACAATCGTTTCGTTTAGATCAATTGTATTAATTTGTGTATACAGAGCTTAGCGCGGCTCGGTCAAAGAAATTAAAAGCTGAATCAAAAGCACGTAACAAACTGGGAGCTGTGCAATCCTCTCACTCAACGTCTTCAAAATCGAGTAAATATTAATGAAACTCATAAATATAAATCTAGTTAAATATAATCTAGTTTTTTTTTTCTATCTCACAACCGCCATATAATCTGTAATTGATTATGTAGAAACGAACATAAAAAGAGAGTTCTACGCGTCCGGCGAGGGCCTGTCTCCCAAACGGCAGAAACTAATGTCCGGTGCGTCAGTCTCTCCGTCCAGCACCGAAAGACTCTTCAGTTCTCAAATTGAAGACCTGGTCGAGAATATTGTGCGATCGACTGACGAATGGCCCAGTTATCTGCTAGAGAGTCTGTTTTCCTCTCTCGAACTCGCGATGGAGAACAACGGAGACTTATACGCGATCGTGAACGAATACGTTGCACGTTACGAGGAAGTGAAACGAGCCAAAATGCGTGCTACGCAGGATGACGATTAACTTTTATTTTGACGAAACGTCTCTTTGTTTGTCAGTCGTTGTTATGTCAAAATCCGTAAATTCGTGTAACGTTTTGTGACATATAATAAATGACACATAAAAATAAAAAAAAAACACAAAAGTGAATTTAAGAATTGTGTGCAATTTGCCATGTATTCGTTTAAATTCCACAATTACAAATTGATTCTAATGTTAATAAAGTCACAAGAACGTTTTGACCCGATTGTAATAATTGACTTCACGACTTGACATTTAGTTTATCTTCTAGCATCTTGGTGGCTACATTAATCACTCGATCGCTATGAATTGTTTTCAAATCGATTCGCTATGTGTTTTAATGTACCTCTGATGCTCCAGTTCCCTCTGATTACGGATGACTATCTCTTCTCCCTTTACAACTCGTAAGATAGAATCGGTTTCTCCTACTTGAGGGTCTCTATATGTAAGTAGAGGGGTACAGCAATGAGAGCCCTCAGAACCCTCACTTATTAGTCAGCGTGCGACCGCAGTACCATACGCTGCATCTCGTATTGTGCGAGATAGTGTATAATATCATATGTAACGTGTTTCATTTCAAAGTTGCTTTGATACTTGTATCTGTTCGGCTACATAATTCATTGCTCTACGACATATTCATTACTCTTCTTCATTTCGTAAACTCGGGTTTTATCATATCACTTTGTGTATCACATCGCAAGAAAATTACTTCTTCTTCCGGAAACTCAAAGGGTTCGTATATTTCCGGCTGATAATACACAAACAAAGTGAAATAAGAAAATCACGTGTGCAACACATGTGTTCTTATTGCACGTTAATGTCTACATGTAAACACCATTGATCTTGAAATACATAGTATTTCGTGTGGTTTTAGCTCGTTTGATATAACATAGTAAATTTTTCTTCTCTGAGTTATTTCCTATATTTTTATAGAAATTTATTACTGGCGTGACCAAAATAATTCTTTCTTTGGCCATAGAGTAATGAATTATTTCTCTATGGCCTACAATTACCTGTTTGCTTTAATTAACTATAATACTGCATAAACGCTTGATCAAAGCTTCGTAAGAGGTCAAGCAAAAGAAGAAACACAGCTTGATGTTTTCAATAAATATTTATTACAGACATATAAAAAGAAGACATAAATCTCTTAAGTTTAAGTAACATCGTTTAGCTTTATAACATCTTGAGCTTGAATAACATTAGCGAACTTTATCTTATATTATTTTTCTTCAAAAAATAAAAAAAAAACAGATGCTGTTAATATACCTATCTAATATATCTAAGTGTTAAAAAAACAGAAAATGAGGTATATTAATAATATAATAAAAATAAAAACCAGAGAGAAAAAACTAATATAATACTACTATTATACGTAAGGTTTACAACATATAGGATAATCTACGAACACTTATCTCTGAGCTACTTCTGAGTATCTGTGGAACTGTTCAAAATTAATTCTAATAGAAATTTTTCTAAATTTTTGTATTACATTCAAGAAAAAAATCGAAATAATTCGAATTTTACGTTAATTATTCTCAGAATGTCTATACTTATATTAAAACAATTTAAAATCGATTTGAGAGATTTTGATCAATTTTGAATTAATTATGAGTAGTTCCATAATCGATATCCCAATAAAGTTAACGCAAAATTATTTTTAACACAAATTTTACGACATTAAAGATGAAAAGCATGTATAGGATATAATTATTTAATTTTTCAATTAAACTGAAAAAAAAATTCAAATATAAATATTTTATTTTAATCATATCATAAAGTGTCATAGTTTTGTTTCATTCTAGAAGAGTTTAACTATTAATATTAAAAAATGTTTTTATTGAGTGTTTAGAAAATCTTATCGAGTTTTACGCTATCGATAGAATCACAATCAACAACATTGTGAATTTGTGAATTAAATTCACAAACTTTTAATTATATCTTTATTTTCGAAAGAAAATACCCGATAAAACAATTAAGAAAAAACTGTTTTTGTTAAAATAACTTTGTTTTGTTCTTAATAGATTAAGTTAAGTTAGGTTAGGTTAGGTTATATATAACTATGGTCTGTATGTTCTACAAAAAATAGACACAGAATAACGAGAATCAAATAAAAAAGAAAATAACAAAATCGTATATCGCAAGCTTTACTAAACTGTTATTCAAACAAAAAAAAAAAGCAATATATAAGGACACTTGATTGATGACAACCATTTTGAACATATACTATTAACGATTGGCTGTATCTTGAACAGCCATATTAGTTTATGACGTCAGAGCAAGAAGTGTACAAGTATTATCGTCAATTTCGTTTAAGATAACACTATCTTGCTTATTAAATGTAAGAAAGATAGACTAACGCTCAAAGCGCGCGAACGTTTAAACGAACGCATCTCATTTCATGACGTCATAAGCCAATATGGCCGCTAAATACAAGCAGATATATGACAGAGAAAAGCTCGTACTCATACCTTGTATTTTTTTCGTTGTGTTTTTTGAAATAAAAAAACCATCGTGTTACAGCACGATCTCTGTATGTGCAAAATGCAAGTAATATTCTATTATTTTAACTATGTTAATTAAATAATAGTAACTATAAATCTTATCATTTTGATAGCTTTGGTTCTCTCTCTTGAGCTATCATAAAATATATTGCTAGACTATCATAAAAAATATTGCATGACAGCGTGAAACATTATCATGTACACATAAATTATATATATATATATATATATATATATATATATATATATATATGTACATAGTTTTGTTCTACTTTTTAAGTAAAAACAATAGTAAAAAAAAAAAAAAAGAAAAAGTATATTGGCACATGACTTTGTCACATTGACTTTGTCCTCAGACAGATTACGACTTACGCAATTACAACATTTTAATCTAATGTTCTACTCAACAATGCACCTACTCTAACATAACAATTGCATCATTATTATCACTGCTTTTCTATCTATTGTTATACTGCGATTTTGTTGATTGAGGAATTGCCGATCTGTTCCATCCGAAAACCTCTTGAGGTTACTTCATACACTCTTCAATGTTGTTATTAATTTCCGGAAAATCATTGTAAAACTTGATGCCGTAACGATTCAAATCTTCAAAATATTTGCTTATTTCTTTGTCAAACATTTTGTCCGAAAACTGAGCATTATTGTTCGCATTCATAAATGGAGAGTAACCAAATGTCTGAAAACTTTTTGTACGATAAGTATTGCATTTTTCTGGATTAATTAGTAATTTCTGTCCGGTGGGAAATGTTTCTTTAACGTGTCGCACCAAGATTTCCCTTTCCGTACGATTAGGTGATTCATGATTAATATCACTTTGTACATGTCTTCTTGTTATTCGTAATACTTCCTGAACCTCATCGTCAACGTTCACATTAGGCCTTACAAACTTGTCTTTTACTTTTTGTTTTCGAGAAACAGACGGATGTTTTTTCTCGGCTTCGTTGGAGTTATTTACAACAGTAACATTTTTTGTAGAGTCTACTAAAGAATTTCTTCTTTCTTTATTTACAGCATCTTCGTTAAATCGTCTGACGGAATCATATCGATTTTCGTTTAACAAAGAAGTTTCTGCGGCATTGGATAAAGTTTCAGTGAATGTGTGCTGAGAAACGAGAAGTACTTCAGAACTGTCCGACAAAAGTTTGTTCGGATAATATACGTTTTCGCTTTCGTGCGTTATACTTCTCAAGTTTTCCTTGTCATGGATGTTCACATCATCGGCGAAACTTGAGGGAAGTATCAATGGATCTTCTTCAGAAACAGAATAACAATTTGAATTCTTCTCGTTGAAGTTACCGCTATCTTCTTCTGCGCCTTCGTGTAGCGCATTCGAGATCTCAATGGGACTTTTCCCTCCCATCATTACACTCGAAGGCGCTACCGCATCACCTTTAGTGGTCGCGAATTCACCTACAATGTATCGATTCGCGTCTTTATGGGGTGGCATGTTGTCTTCCACATGACCATTATCCACAATATAGTTTGTAAGAGAGAAATCGATATTCGTAACAAAGACATCTTGATGTTTCTCATCTTCCAAGTTTTCAGTTTGCACGCCGACGTCGATGAAATACGTGACATCGTTTTGAGAAAGCACGTTAAAATATTTTTTATTTAGATACACTTCTCTCGTTATCGCTCCCTTAAGTTTAAATCGGACGAGTACAGTTTCTTTTTTACGCCGTTTCTTGTGGCTATGGTTGTGTATCAGTTTCTTGTGAATCTTCAATTCGGAAGCAGTCTCGAAACATCCGTTGCACATATCGCAAATTTTGCCGACATTTTCTAGATACATATTTTTATCTAAACTATCGTACAACGATTTTATGGCCCCGTTGTGTCGCCAATTTGTATGCATAGCAACGTCGCTCATGCATTTGAAGTCTCTGCCGCATATTTTGCACCTACTTCCGATAATTACGACACTACATTCCCGGAGGATCACGTTATCAGGAACACGCAATTTTCGTTTGTTCGCCGGCATCTTGGTAAGATCATACATCTCTTGATTCTTCTTAGTTGTCGCGCCGACGCGCTGTTTCTACTGTTTTTGTCACCATACGCTGGTGCGCAGAGGTGACTTCACACACCATGACCTTAACCGTGTGATGGCCCGCTCTCGACAGTCACCGAGAAACTTCGCCGATCATCGATGTAACTTCGTGTTGTACTTCGTCCGACTTCGGTTTTGTTCGGATGTCGTGCTGCTCTTCGGAGACCACGGAGTAGGATAGATTACTTTCTCTCCGCGTATTACGCGTATCTCACAACGCTACTACAAGGAGACAAAGGACTGTGATATTGTTTGAGTCTGTGTGTCATATCCTGGCAACTTGTTGCCATGTGTGAATACACATTTCTCGTGTTGGAAATAAAAGAAAAACAAATATACACATTATCCTCGGTCATGGTCGTTCACATATTTTCAGCAGAGAATGTATCGACAACACGTGTGTTTTTTGTGTGTTTTATACCTCATCGAATGTTTTTTACGATGTTGAGAATAAGATAGTTAACATAAATTTAATGTAAAAACGTAATGACACAGTTTAAATTTATTGTCGATAAATTAATATTTTGCGACATATTTGAGAGAATTTACTTGCAAACTAATTCAATATTTAAAATTGGCGGAGATAAATATTTCGATATTTTAAGTATCTCTGTGTGTATGTATATTATCTCTGTGTGCATATGTATATTATATTTATAATATCTTTTAGGAACGTTTACATAGTAAAGAATCGTCATTAGTGTTTATTTCAAAAAAATATTTATTTTTTTCACAAAGTTTCACTTAAATATTTTCACATTATATAATGCTATTCTATTTATAGGCCTGGTATCGGCTGTTGCTGGCCGGAAAATGCCTTATTTACAATTAGACTATTTGAAGATATGACACATAGGATTTAGATTATTTGAAGATATGACGTTATAATTTCAAAACAAGAGATAAGATTCTAAAGTCTAACGAATTAACGGTCATACGAGACAATACGTGTTTAACGGTCGCAATATTTTCATATATGACATTGCATTAATAATACAACGCCTTAATGAAATGCCTTAATAATATTATAATTAAAAAAAAAAAAAAATGCGATTTGTAAAGGCGACAGTAATATTCTGCCTGTGACAAAAACTGTAAACACACACAAGTATAAAAAACCGAATATCTGCAAGGATGAAGCAACGTTCGAATACGAGTCGCCACTTTTGCTGAAGTAAGCACATATGTATCTTGTTGCTTCGTCTATGCATTTCAATGTTCGTAAGTAAGTGCTACATTTGCAGTTATCGTTTTGCCTCATCTCATATTTCAGTACAGTGTCGAGTTTGTCTTTTGAATTTGTAATGTCTCGGTTTCGACCTCACAAGAGAAAACAACATATGTAAAGAAATTCTTTTGTAATTAAATTTGAATTGCCTTTCCTATTCGGCCATCTTTTCTGATTTTATTTTGTGACAACTTTTTAATCTGTGACCATATACTTCTATCTTTTTACACGACGTTTGAACACACGTCAGGAGGGCATCAAGCTTACATACTGTCTCAACGAATTGCGGCTTCTACTAATTATATGTAACTATTTTTGCGGATTTTTTTTGTATTATGCAACTGAAGATGGCTCAAGTATAAGTCTGAAACGTTTTTGAAACTTGTAATGTATTTGCTGTTGCAATTTTAAAATTATAATTATATAACGTCTTTTATGCTTGTAATTGACCTTTTACTTCTTTATTATATTTACTTCCTTATGTTATTTACAGTCTGTAAAGTAAGAGCGTGTACGGCATAAATGGCAGTTGGCTTCAAATATCGTCCTAGTTTTTTTGTGAGTCAATAGATAGAAC